>VZTH01006322.1:20850-30880 GCA_013397815.1 Aleadryas rufinucha
TGAACCCTTCCCTCCTGTAAGAGCACCCCATTTTAGAGCTGGATTTGCATCCAGATGCCATCCCTGGCTTCTGTGGCACAGAGAGGGGCAGAAGGGACAGGCTGGGAGCAGGGGCTTGGCACAAAGAGGGGTGAATGCTGCCAGGAGGGGGCTGAGGAGCAGGGAAGTGGTTCTGGGGTGTTGGGAACACAGCACGAGAGCTGTGGGGACAAGCAGGCAGGGAACATGCTCCATCCAGGCAGACCCTTCCCAAGGGCCTTCAGTGCCCAGCTCTTCCCAGGGCACCTGCACCCACCTGCAGCTTCCAACCCACACACCCAGCACCCATTCCTGCCACATCCCACTGCCAGGTGCCCCGCTCCTCCTCTCTTACCTTGGCTCCTGTTCCAACAGTGCAGATTTTCCCTGTGACACACTGGAACTGCCCCAGACAGGTCCCAGAGCTGCCTGTTGAGCTCAGCCACGTTTTTAACCACACAGATTCTGAGAACAAATGGGGTATTCTCCCCACGTGTTCATTTTCCCTCCTGTCCCAGGGCCCAGCTGGTTTTATGCAAAGCTTTAGGCTGTCAGTGGTTCTTTGCCTGGTTTTGTTTCCTGTCTAATGAGATCTCCTTTCCCACCTCCTTCATTGCTGGTGCTGGTATGCCAAAGCTGTTTCAGGTAGCCACTGCACCCCTCAGTGCATGATTTAAAGGAACTTTTACCCCTTTTCAGTGAGGCTGAGGAGTTCAACAAAAACAAGAAGGTATCAGGATGAATGGGGAAGGAGAGAAAGTGCCTCAAATCCACTAGACGAACTCAGATCATTCCTATGCAGACACATGAACAAGCCCCAGGATAAACAAGGTTAGGAAAAGGTAACCCATTACAGAGGTATTTGACCTCACACAGCTCCTGAAGGGCTCTCAGGGTGGGCTTTCATCAATTCCAGCTGGGAAATGCATGTTTGAACCAATCACTGTGCTCCCACTTGGAGCTGTCTCTTGGAGACATCCTTTTCCTCAGCCAGCCTATGGAAAGCCTGCCAGATGCTTTCCAGCCGCAGGGAAGTAAGTCTGACCCAGTTCAGGACGAGCTGACCCCTGGTATTTCACTTTCTGCTGGCTTTTCTGCTTTGCCCCATTTCAGCCCTGCCAGGGCAGGCCTGCTGGGGCTGTGCAGCAGCCAGGGAGGACCATGGCAAGCTTTTAGAAAGTGTCTAAGCTTAAAAGTACAGAGGGGGATTAAAGAGTGCCCTATCAGCCCCTTCCTGAGGTAAAGCCCAGCCACACACTGCAGCCTTCAAGGAAGAATGGGAAACATTTCTCAAGTTCCCTGTTCCTCACAGTAAAATTCCTGATTCTTTCCTGTCAGAGTAAGCAAAACAGCTGCAGAAAAAGCAGAGCAAGAGCCTACAGCTGATGGGTCGTGGAGCATCCCCAAGAGGCTGATGCTGGTGATCACTTCCTCCAGGAATGAAAGCAGGAGCCTTTCCTCTAATTTGCATCAACACAAGAAGGAAATGAAGCCACTGAATGAACTCTGGATTCGTATCTTGGGACAAGCAAACAGGCCAAACCCCATGCACTGGCTGAGAAGCACAGCTTTGGACAACCCAGTGAGAAAGTGCTGACCTTTGTCTTCAGACCCCTTTTCTAACACATGCACAAACCTGATGGAGTTTACAGTCAGTCAGTTTGCACAGACTCTGCATCTGCAGCCACCACTGCCAGAGACTCTGCTGCCATGCTGCTTCTGTTGTTGGCCACACACCCCTTCAGCCACAAAGAACAGGCAGCAAGGGACACCAGAGTTAGGACAAAGTATCAGTCACGAGATGAGGAAGGCAAAGGGGCTTTGGGTTAGAGCAGGCCATTAGAAGGAACGAGGACTCCTGAGCAGCTCGCACGTTCCCGAGGGAGCAGAGGGCACAGCTCTGTGCCAAGGTGAGGACACACCGACCACGATGCCAACGCCCAAGGCAGGAGGGGCAGCAGCAGCACCACACACAGGGCTGGTACTCACTGCAGGGCTGCCCTGGGACAGCACAGGCAGCTCAAGAGAGCACACAGCAGAGTCCTTTCCTTCGGGGGCCAGCTGGGAAAGAGAGACACGGCTGTGAAAATCCTGCCAGGTCAGCGGGGCTGCAGGTGGGAGGGAATCACCAGCGTGGGCAGAGATTTGTCACTGGGGAGGGTCTCTGCCTATTGACTGACCAAGCACGAACAGATTAAAGGAGGCCCTGCATGGTTTTCAGCAACAGAGCACTTGGACTAGCCCAGGGAAGGCACTGCACTCATTCTCCTGATGGAGTTGCTGTGAAATGGGATTGGTTCTCACGTGGCACGAGCAGAAAGGTGTCACCCTGCAGTTTGCAGTTCTGCAGTGGTGTTCAGTTTGTGAATAGTTTCTCATGCACTTTCTATAAACATGGCCATGCTGTATTATCTATTCTCTCATGTTTACTTAACTGTCCTTATGTTTTGGTTATTGTCCTTGATGTTTGCACTCCTTTAGTATGTGATAGACATGATTTCTGACCAATGGTCTTCAGAGGAGGAGCATTTCATCCTCCAATCCACAGTAGTTTCTAAGAACATATAAATAAAGACAGAGGGCAGAGGTCAGCGCCTTCTTGGCCTCTCCTCGTCCTGACTGCACTCCTATCTCCATCTCTGTGTCCTTCTTTTGTGTCCGAGAGCGACAGAAAGGGAAGGAGAATAAAGGCAAATGGAATGCTTCGAATGCACAGGGCTTTGTGAACACACAGAGGATAACAGGACAACTCTTAACAGTGGCTCCTTAAGAGATCAAATAAAGCAATTCTAGTTTCATGTTCAAGATCTCAAATATTTGTAAAATAATAAATTCTCCCCAAGATCAAACTCCAAGCCCAGACAGAAAGACACTGGATGCTGTCTACACTCATTTAGTTGGGATTCTCGTGGTCCTTTGGCTTTGCTGCTTTAAATCGTCACACCACCATCTTGTCCTCTCAGTTAATACAGCAGTAAATCCATCAAGCTCCTACATGGGTAGCTGCCCTTTTGCATCTTCCCAACTCAGGACAGAAACTCAGATCATTAGTGCACACCCACAGCTGCTGTGCATGCCTAACTGTGCATGTGCCAGGACTTTATCTCAATGTGTCATCTTGGTGCAAATAAATTCTCAGCAGAAATACAGTTGTTTATGACAGTTGATATAAACACCCAGACATAGCTGGGCACCCAGTTATCTTCTCAGAATTTATGGACCTGGAGTAGAGTTATGGTGATTAAAAACATCTCATCAAGTATTTTGTTCCAAAAAAAATGAAAGACCCTCCTACATCAGTCACCGTGACCCCACAGCCAGAGCTCCCCTGACCAACACCCCACAATTAGTCAGTGGTGAAGCCTGAAATAAGCTCATTAAGAAGAACTTGGCTCATTTTCCTGCACATACACAAGGAAATATGTTTTCAGCATGAATATTTAATTCTCCCTTATTTTAACAGATGTTTTGCCATATTTTTACATCCCTCTTGCCAGCTCCTCTTACTAGTTATAAGTCCATTAAGAACTGCAGCCATTATACACTGGAGGAGGAGGAGGAACACCCTGAAAACCACCCACTGCCACCCGAGCACATCTGTCCTTCTGCAGGGTGGGAGAGGCCAAGGCCTCTGGCAACACTCAGGTGATGCCACCTGCACCTACAGGTGCCAAAGGGAAGAGGTTTGTGGCTTAAGCAGAAAAAGCAGCTGAGCTTTAGCCAGTCCCTCAGCTGCTGCAGGTTTAGAGTGCAGAGCCCCCAGGACTGGCTCTGTAGGACAAACAGGGTAAATATCCAATAAAACCTCACCCAGGTACTGAAACCCTCCCTGAACAACAGTGCCCCGTAGGCACAGGGTGCAGGCTCACACTTCCACTTCTCCCAGCTGATAAAGACAGAGGTAAAATGTTTTCAAAGCAAGGAGATTCCTATCAGTCTTCTCAGGCACAAAAATATTCCAAATAGAAAGCAAATATTCAGCTGCTCCTGCCCAGAACTGAGGCAAGGTGCTGTGCTGGAGGCTGGAGCCTCTCCCAGCTCTGCTGACCCCTGCCAACACCTCTGAGCTGCCCGGCAGCACAGCCCTGGGCCAAGCCCTCTGTGCTGGGGATGGTCCTGCACAGGCAACACAGACACAGCAGAGCATGTCACTGCTGGATGACACACACAGACTGAAACCCTCAGTTCAAATCCAGAAGTTTGATCTTTTCTGCTGAATCTACAAGCAGACAACCCCTTTTAGTTTCAAAGCTAAGGACTGGTCTGTAGCCCTAGTCCTTGAAAATATTCATGAGCTCCTGGCCTCAGGTTTTACTCTAAAAAGAACAAACAAATGAAAGATGTCTTGGCAGGAGCCCTGAGGGTGAACAAAGCCAGGTCTCCTGCGTGTCCTGGCCCCATGGACGGGGATCCACTGCTCTGAACAGAACCACAGGCAGCAGGGAGAGCAGTGAGAGCAGGTTCAGCAGCTGCCTGCAGAGATCCACAGCCAGGCAGGCTCAGATGTGCACAACGAGCAACCTGCCAGCACAGAGCCTGCAGCCACTGCAGCCACTGCAGCCAGTGCTGCCAGTGCAGCCACTGCTGCCACTGCTGCCACTGCTGCTCTGGTGGGCAGGGCTGACGATTCCTCCACAGGGGCTCCTCTATGAGTAACAACTCCAGAGCTCCCAGAGCTGAGGCTGCCACTGCTGCTGCACGTGGTCCTGCTCTGTGGAGATGCCACGAGAGAGACATCGCTGTGTCCGACCGCGAGCTGAGGATGCTGGCCTGGGTCACTTCAGTCAGGACAACCAACACTTCAGCAGCATTTGGGGGGGAGGAAGAAGGAGAATGGGCAGTCAGCTGCCTTCTGTGGGTTGTTTTCGAGGTAGAGCTGGGCAGGCCAGCTCCTGGCAGTGCTCACACAGGGAACAAAGACTCCAAGTTCTGCTTCTACTCTCAAACTGCATTTGTGGGTAAAATCCCTTTTGGACGAAACCACATTTCTTCTGCTCTCTGAGTATCCACCAGAAGGAAGCAAGTTCCACAGAGCTTTGGGAAAAAAGAGGTTTATTTTTTTCCTGAATTGCTCAACTCCCCATGGAGAGATGCCATCTTCACAGTACATTTTGAAGCTTGGGTCCTCCAAACCATCACTGATCCAGAGCCTGGGCTAAGGACAAGGATGGGAGCTGCAGTTGTGCCCTGGGGCTCCCTGACATGGGACCTGCCACACACATTCACCAGACGGCTGAGAGGCTCCAAGATAAAAATATTCCCATTTTCCAAATCCCACCGATTTGCAAATAAGCTCCTCAGCACTTACATAATTTTGTGCTAAAAAGTGTTGGCTGCTGCAGTCAGAAATGTGCACAGAGGAAAAGGCTTAGAAGCAGCACTGCAAAGTAAATGAAATAGCACCAACTGCACTAGAAACTCTTGCCAAATCAGAAAAGGTCACATGTAACTTGTGCTTCACAAGATGCTCAAATTTGCAACAGACTTTGGAAGCCAAAGAAACACCAACTCTTACAGGAAAGAAAGATTAACAATAATAAAACCTACCATTTCAAAGCTGGTGACAATTTGAAAACAGCTTAAGTCAGAACAGGTGATTAATTACCTGGAGATTATTTATTGTAGAATCCTGGAATGGTTTGGGTTTGGAAGGGACCTTAAAGCCCATCCAGTCCCACCCCTGCCATGGCAGGGACACCTTCCACTATCCCAGGCTGCTCCAAGCCCCAATGTCCAGCCTGGCCTTGGACACTGCCAGGGATCCAGGGGCAGCCACAGCTGCTCTGGGCACCCTGTGCCAGGGCCTCACCACCTTCACAGGAACAATTCCTTCCCAATATCCCATCTAACCCCACCCTCTGGCACTGGGAAGCCATTCCCTGTGTCCTGTCCCTCCAGCCCTCATCCCAAAGTCCCTCTCCAGCTCTCTTGGAGCCCCTTTAGGCCCTGGAAGGGGCTCTGAGGATTCCCTGGAGCCTTCTCTGCTCCAGGTTGAACAACTCCAACTCTCTCAGCTTTTCCTCCTAGGAGAGGGGCTCCAGCCCTCCAATCATTTTTGGCTTTGAATGCTGAGCCTTTAAAGACACCACCATTTTTGGCATTAGAAACACTGAGGTAACCCCAGGCTCTGCCATGAACACCAACCCCAGTGCCAGCGAGCTCAGCAGAGCCTGGCAGTGCCCAGGCTTTCAGGTGTGCCTACAAACAGAACCAGAAGATTAAGAGGACAAAACAAAGCCCAAGGCTCTGCCCCCCTCCACCCCTCGGCTCAGGTTACCTGGAGTGTCGGATAACGGGAGAGGAATGAAAGGATCAGGCACAGTCAGAAGAGGAGGGCTAGAGTCCAAACTCAGAATGTCTTTCGTTTTTTCAGCTGGTAGGGAAGAGGAAAGGAAAAGAAAAGGCAGAGTGAACAGGGAAGAGGAAAGGAGAAAGCACAGAGCACAGCCCCAGCACAGGCACAGCCCCAGCTCCGGCCTGACACAACCACACACAGGCACACTCTGACCAGGGGTGCGCTGCTACTGGAAAGAATAAAAACCCAAACAAAACCAAACTACAGTTACCATGGGGTTCTCCAACACAATTTAACCCACAGATCTCAGAACATCCCCTGGCAGGGAAGAGCTATTATCTCCCTTCACAGCGGCACAAAAGGTGAAAGGCCTCACAAAGGACACACAGCCCGTGTGGGGCCTCTGTGTCTGCAATAAAAGATGCAGCATCTTGCACCAGCCGGGCTGGGACAGGCTCCTGTCTCTGAGGAAAGAAAGAGAAGGGCTGCAAGTGCCCAGCCCAGCACCAAGATTCCCAGGACACCTTCCTGTGCCAAACCCCAGGACTGGAAAGTCAAGGAGCACATTTTAAAGACAGACACTGCAAGAACTGACCATGGTACAGAAACCACAGAGCCCAGGGCACACAGATGCTCCTCAGGCTTTGCAGAAGGTGCTTTACAGCTCAGCGTGGAGCTGCTGCTGCTCAACATCATCCACAAAGGCTGATGGAACACCATAAACTGCTCACAGCTGGACAAACTCAGAAAGCAGATCCCCAGGAGCACTCCTGTGTCAGGGACTTCAACTCTTTAATTCTCAGCTAAGAACCAACATACCAAGCTCAGTTATAAGCTCCTCTAAATCTCCTTTTATAAATAGAAATAAGCATAAATGGATTTGTCACTCCTTGCCCCACAAAGGATTCTTCAGTCTCTTCCCAGACTCCTCTCACCAAGAGTTGTTTTGCTTCTGTGGGGAGGCATCAACCAGGTGCATTTGTCACCAACAACAACAGCTGCACAAGGCAGGGGGAGGAGGATCCCTGGCATTTGGAGCTCCTGGAAGCAGCTTTCCACCCCTGTGCTTGGCAGGGCTGTGCTGCACTCAGTGAGAACTGATGCTGAAGGATTAGAAATGAGCAGCAGCACTCACCAAGGCGTTTTGGTGCAGAAGGGGCTGCTCACAGCAAAACCTTGGGACACAAGGACCAAAGGAGACACCAGACAAGGTCCCACAGGCAGAGGCTTCTGCAGAGAAACTCCTCAGACCAGCCAAGGACTCTGGACCCACACAGCCCAGCCAGTGCAGAACTTACTGCCTTCATCCCTTAACATGCCAGTTATGAGACTGTGCTCTCCTCCCAGGACTCTCCCTGCTCACTCATCCCTGCTGTCCTCATTCTGCAGCAGAGACGTCGCTATCCTGTTCCTCTGCTGCTCCAAACAGACCAGCAGGTCTGACCAACACCTCCAAGCCAGTCCCCTCACTGCACACAACAGGCTTTATTTACTCCTCCTTATGAACTCCGTGGAACTTCCACACACTAAGAACTTCCTTGGGAACTTCAGGGGCTCAGTTTCTTCCCTCACCACAAGCCCACCTCTGCCTCCACAGAGTGTCCTGTGTCTGCCACCCAACTGTGACAAGGGAATACACCACCCTTCGTACCTTCCCTCCTCTCCTGAANGCTGTGCTGCACTCAGTGAGAACTGATGCTGAAGGATTAGAAATGAGCAGCAGCACTCACCAAGGCGTTTTGGTGCAGAAGGGGCTGCTCACAGCAAAACCTTGGGACACAAGGACCAAAGGAGACACCAGACAAGGTCCCACAGGCAGAGGCTTCTGCAGAGAAACTCCTCAGACCAGCCAAGGACTCTGGACCCACACAGCCCAGCCAGTGCAGAACTTACTGCCTTCATCCCTTAACATGCCAGTTATGAGACTGTGCTCTCCTCCCAGGACTCTCCCTGCTCACTCATCCCTGCTGTCCTCATTCTGCAGCAGAGACGTCGCTATCCTGTTCCTCTGCTGCTCCAAACAGACCAGCAGGTCTGACCAACACCTCCAAGCCAGTCCCCTCACTGCACACAACAGGCTTTATTTACTCCTCCTTATGAACTCCGTGGAACTTCCACACACTAAGAACTTCCTTGGGAACTTCAGGGGCTCAGTTTCTTCCCTCACCACAAGCCCACCTCTGCCTCCACAGAGTGTCCTGTGTCTGCCACCCAACTGTGACAAGGGAATACACCACCCTTCGTACCTTCCCTCCTCTCCTGAAGCGCCAACCCTACTCCCTGCAGCTCTCAGTGCCAAGGCCCAGCCCAGTTTCTTTCAGCTTTCCTTCCCTTTCAAAGAGGTTCTGACCAGGAGCTGCCGTTCCACGTTGCTGATGTTCACAGACTCACCTGGCCCAGCAGTGAAGGAAGAGCCACCAAACGCATCCGCCTGGGCGGCAGGCGCAGCCGGCTGGAAACCTGGGATCAAGTTCTCTGTGGAACTGCCTGCCTTTTCTGGAGCTTTGCCTGGAATGCAGACCCAGAATTAGGGAAGAAACTTCTATTCTGAAAGTAGGCTGCTTATCTGTATTTTCAGGACACTGTTCCACCGTGTGACTTAAGTCCCCTCCTGCAAATCCCAACTTGCAGATGAAGCAGAGTTTAAACTGCAGCTTCCACAGGCACCTGAGCAGGGGCACTGTCAAAGCAGCTGCCACCTCTGCCTTTGAGGCACCACTGAATTGCAAACAGAGAGAAACTGGAAGGATTTAGCCAGAGGACTGGAATAATATGGGTCACCCAAGCAGTCCCTGCCCAAAAGCATCCCCACTCCGTGGCATCTTCCCTTTCCAGAGCAGGCAGGTGTTGAAGCACCCCACGGACCTACCGTCCCCCAGCTTTGCAAAGTCCTTGTTCAGCAGCTCCTCAGCTGTGAGCTTGGAGAAGTTGTCATCATCAAAGGGGTTCCACGTGGACACATCAGGGGGGTTGTAGACATTCTGCTGCGAGGTCCGCGGTGAGCCCGAGGGCGTGGTGGAAGCAGATCTGGATGTGATCATCCCAAACAAGAGCCATTAACCACCCACCTGAAACCCTCTGGCCAGCACGAGCAGCTGGTCCAAGCCACTGCACTCCAATGACCTCCCAGCTGAAACATCCATTGTGAGTTACTGCAGTTGCAGGCTCGGAAGCCTGGGAGTGCTCGGCCTCACCTGCTCCTCAGCTGGCTGAGCATCCCCATACCAGGGGTTCAAACAAGCATCCCACTGGGAACAGCTCTCTGCAGTGCCCATGGGAAGGCTTCTTGCCTGCAGACACTGTAAGAGTGACCAAGCAAATAGCCCTAGGGAATCAGAGCTCTATTAACATTGGAGAAGATCTCCAAGACCATCAAGTCCAACCTTCGGGAAGCACAGATGTCAAGCAGTGAGAATGCAGTGCACACCAGGGCTGTGGCTGAAGGGACACTGCTTTTGTGAACCACAGAAGGCCCTGGTCACCCAAAGCTTTTTGGGAGCATAGAGGACTCATGAGGACTTTGGGGCAAATTTTCCAGCGCTTTCTGACAAGCTCTAAACTGAGGTCTTGAAGGCAAAGACTCACTCAGATCTCTGAGTTTTGTGCCTACCTCCATTCAGAGCTTTGCATCAAACACCTCCCAGAGCCTGACCCAGCCCTCCCTCCACACCCCACACTGAGGCCCTGGGCACCTACTGGGACTTGCTGAGGCTGCCC
>VZTH01006323.1:11894-22766 GCA_013397815.1 Aleadryas rufinucha
GGCCATGGTGTTCCCTGGAGTGATGGCATCCCCTGGACCATGGTGTCCCCTGGGCCATGGTGTCCCCTGGACCATGGTGTCCCCTGGAGTGATGGCATCCCCTGGGCCATGGTGTCCCCTGGGCCACGGTGTCCCCTGGAGCGGTAGGGCCCCATGGCCCGTGCGTGGGAGAGAAGATGCAGCGCTGGCTTGTGTAGGGATCCCTCTGCTGCCTCCAGAGCTCCTTCCCCTCCCTTCCCGTAGCTGGCGCCGCTCCTGCCCCGCTGTTCTCTTCACGCTCAGAGGGGTTTGGGTTTGGCCGCGCTTGTAGCGTCCTCCCCAGGAGGATTGAGAGCTAAAATATTGTGGGAGCACCTGGATTCCTCTGCCCTGGCACGCACCCAGTGCTGTGGAAAATGTTCACAACCCAGCGAAGCTCCCCAGAAACCTCGGTGTCCTTTGGGAGCAGCGTGGTCCAAATCCCCATTGCAGGCTCCTGGCTGCAAAGGCTCCCTGGCAGCCTGAGCTCCTTTAATGAATGCATCACTTGAAACCAAGTTCTCGCCATCTGTTCCACCCCTTCATTTCCCCGCAAGAAGAACGGATTTTGTAATTAAGTCCGTGAAACGGAAGGGTTTTGTCATTGAACTGCGTGTAGCCATTTCTGATACAGCGCCACGGCTATTTTCCCATTAGGGTTGAAAAAATCTCATCACTTTCGTGCTAAACGAGACGAGAAATGCGGAGTCCAAGGCACCAGAGTGGGTTTTGTTGGGTGGGTATCGAGGGGTCCAACAAACCAACGACAGCCAAGTTGCTTTGCCATTTATTGGGATTTCACACCTCCCCGCTTGGAGCTGCTCACATCTTGCTGCCCACCCACCTCTCCCACCCCCTCTCTCACACTGATTTCTCTCTCTGATTCTTTCTTTTCCCCCCTTTTTCTGTTTCCTCCCCAGCTCATCGGGGCTCTGGAGCAGGATGAGCAGGCTCGGAGGCAGCGCTTGGCTTACAAAGTAGAGCAACTCATTGGGGCCATGTCCTTTGAGAGCTGAAGAAAGGTCACGGACAGCAAAGGGCAGAGGATCGCACGGACTCTCGGGGATTTGGAGGGAGAACAAGCAAGGAAGGCACTGGACACACCCCACAAGGCTCTTCTGGAGGGAGCAGAGCCTGGCCCAGGGACTGGCTGTGCTCAAAAATCATACAGGATCCAGTTTGGAAGGGCAGGAAGGGAAGAAGATGAAACATCTCCATCGAAGTCCAAGCAAGGTGGATCATTTCTTGGAGCGTACGCAGAAAGAAGGAACCTGGAAAGTCTGGATGTCTCCACGACCGCTGCTTTGCATGAAAATTGTTTAATGTATATTAGAAAATAAAACTTTATTTAAAGGGTTTTGGTTTTTTTTAAAAAAAAAAGGAAGAAAAAGGAAAAAAAAAAAAAAAAGAAGAAATAGAGCAAAAACCACAGAGGCCATAGAGATAATCCTGGCAAGAAGGATCAGCTCTGAATCCTGTCCCCGAGAGCCTCCCGAGGACGCGGCTCAGGCATTCTGCGAGCGGACTCTCACACCGATTGGAACGTCTGGAAAACCAAAATGTCGTCGTTTTGGGATCGTACAACAAATACGAGCACAAGTTTGCACCACACCTTTTCACACAAGTGAAATAGCAGTTTAGCCCGAAAATCGTCCGGTGGCTGAGTAACTTAGAGGCACTAGAAGGAACTCGACCTGAATTGCAAAACCATCAGATCATCCGACCTGTCTTGAAATCCAGCTTTATCCATGTATTTATATAATGTCAATATATATATATTTTTTAAATCCCATTTACAGTCAAATGAGGAAAGATCTGAATTTCATTGCATTTCCCTTTTCCACCTCCATCCCACCTCACTGCCTGCCGGTGGTCCAGCAGTGTCCAGCAGTGTCCAGCATGGCCACGGTGATCCAGCAGTGTCCAGCAGTGTTCCAGCAGTGTCCAGCAGTGTTCCAGGAGTGTCCAGCATGGCCACAGTGGTCTGGCAGTGTCCAGCAGTGTCCAGCATGGCCGTGGTGATCCTTCAGGGTTCCATTCAGTGCCCACTGCTGGTTCCTGCAGGTGCCACACGAGCCGAGGCAGAGCTGGGCTGACACTTCCAGGGTTGGTTTTGGGGACGTCCAGCAGCAGCCTCCGATATCTCACAGCAAAACCCCACAAACCCCGATGTTTACGGTGACAATACTTGAAAATATTCAATACTGGACGTTGGGAGAGCAGATTTTGGCTGCTTTTCTGCTGGAGGTGCGGAGTCCTTCGGCACAGGCTCCCTTCGGGTCTCTCCGCCAGCGTTTGCCGCCTCACCCAGGGCCAGGACTTGCATTTCCACTGGGAAAGGGAGAGAAATCTCCGCTCCAGGCAAGAGCAAACCTTAACCAGCACCCCCGGGCCAGCCAGCTCTGCTGTCGTGTCTCTGTGTCGACGTCTTGTTGTTCTCTTCAGTTCCTTGCTGGCCCCCACGGCACACGTTCCTGTGGCCAGTGACAGGCAAATGTTTGTGAGTGTTATTTCTTTCAAAGACACCAAAGCTTATGTGTGTCCCTTTGTAGAGTGCCAGGAGGGGAAGGAATGCTGTAAATATTTCTCTCTGTAGTAAATATTGATGCGTGTGCAGGCTGCAGTGGGGAGGGCAGGGAGAGGAGGCCGAATGGAAATGCAAGTGTTGGCTGCAGGAGCTTGGCAATGGCAGCAAAATAATTCCTGGTGTCTGCCCAGGCCGTGTCACACCAGACCGGGACCTTCATTTGCAGCCAGTGTGTGTTGAAGGAAAATCCATTTCCATATCCATCCCCCTCCTCCACCATTCCTGCCTGGAGCAGCCCAGGAGGGCTCCCAGAGAGCTGCTGGCTTTTGGTGTCCAGCACCAGAGGAGGGGAGAAGCACGTAGAGAAATACTCAGGAAACGTGGTTTAATTACCATTCAGTAAAAGCCATGCCAAGCCCACTTTCCTTTGGTAATCCACTTCTGTGAGTCTCTCTGAAAAGCAGAAAATATTGATGATAATAATCAACCTCGTGCAATAAGTTCTTGACATTTACAGCAGCCTGAGCACTGGATTTGCTGAGACAGGGGGAGAGTGGAGAAACAGAGACTGAGAGGCAGAGCAGGGTTCGTACTGCCTGTTATCCCAGAGCTCCCTTCCCAGGGATCCTGCTCCTGCATGGTGAATCTCATTTCTAAGGCAGAAAATGTGCAAAAGTCCTACTTTGGGCACAGTCGGGCACAAAAAAAAGTCGGGCACAGCGGAGCCCAGCACTGGGAACGTCACTGGAGCAGTCCCCAGCCTGGCCTGCTCTTTGCTGCAGGTACCACAGGACGTGACAGAGGGTCAGGCTTTAAAATCCTGCAGTTTTTTGCTGGTTTTGTTCCTGCTGTTCACAGTGATCCATCACACAGCCTAGGCGAGGGATTTCCAGATCTGTTCTAGCTGTGATTGTTGGTTTGGGTTCGCCAAATTCTCATGGTACTCTGAAACCCAAAGACAGCCCTCCAAAAAGTTCCCGAACAGTTTCCAAACACTTCTGGATATGGGTCCAGGGATATGGGTCTCTCTGCAGGACTCACAAAATATGAGCACAGCCCAAAGCAAAGGCCTGGCTGTGCATCACCTGGGGCTGGTGACCGTGTCCCTGCCCAGCAGCCCTCGTGGTGCTCCTCTCTGCATCTCTTTGAGAGGCTTTTGTGTGGCCCTTTCAATCCTGCTCTCCTCCTCCTGCTCTCCACCTTCTGGCCAGGAGCACCCCCCGAGCCAAGGTTTTGTCATTCCCCACTCCCCTGTATTTTCTCAGCAGAAGTGGAGGTCCCCAAGCAGCCCCTGGATTCCCTGAGAGAACATTAAAGGAGACAAGGGGACAGCTGAGTTGATCTTCCGTGCTGTGGGACGATTTGAGCAGAGAGAAGAGCGGGGAAGCAGCAGGAGCACTTTGTAAACCAACAAGCTCTTACACTTCTGACTGAATTCCCACCTCTTCCATCATCTGGAAAAGCTTTAGGAGGATGGCAGAGGGAGCAGCACAGTCCTGCTGGAAGGGTGGCCTAGAAATACACTGCCAAGTATCTACTCACGATGGCTGACATTAATTATGGATCTTTACAGGCAATTACATGGATTGAAGCAACATATCCCCCTGGGGCAAAGCGCTGGGAATCTCTTGCCCTGTTTGCTTCTGACATTTCCACTCCTCCTTTGGGAAGAGGGGGCTTCAGATCTCAAAATGGCATTTCCTTTGCACTCGCAGCAAACTGGACTCGAGGTTTGGTCAGGAGGGGGCACTTGCCTTAGATGAAACGATTTCACATCCCTCTCATTGCCCCCTTCCTCCTGCAGGGCCGCTCGCTGCTTGGAGCCTCCAGTTCACTCCGTTTCAGGTATTCCGACATCAAAGTGGGAGACGTCACTTTCCGGAATCTCTTCTGCCTGGTGTCACCGCTTGAATAATTCCGTTTAATCTTCTGCTCATGAGCTATCAAAGCACCCACTCCGAGGGGGAGCGAGGTGCTAATCAAACGCTTCTCCACCTCGAAAGCCTTTATTAAAGCCCCGCACTCGGGAGCGGAGCTCGCAGGCGAGGCTGGCCCCGCTGTGGAGCTGCAGCCGCCAAAGCTCGGAGGATGTGGACGGCGAGCGGGCCACGTTTTGCCATGAAGGATGGATTTGAAGGGAGGCAGGAGGGACCAGCACGGCCAAAGCGCTGCAAACCCTGTGAAATCCAGCACGGATATCCACGGAAACCCTGGACATCCTGTCTGCAGCCGAGCGAGGACGCACCGCGGGGACCGGCGCTGAGAAACAAAACCGCTGCCACGGCCTCGCTGCTTCCCAGCAGCGTTCCAGGCGTGGAATTTCAGGTTTATCCCTGAAGGGTGGCCGTGGGGACAGCGGTGCCTCCCCGCAGGGCTCGGGGCTGTGACGCGCTGGGGACGGCGAGCGCAGCCGCTTGCCGCGGTGCCGACAGAGACCTTCATCACAGCAGTGCCTTCCACACACTGTCTTAAAATCCTGGTGGCCCATCCCCACGTCAAGTGTTCCCTCCCACCTTCCACTGGACTCCACAAAAAATGTCACGATGCAGGAAACGGTTTGGGTGGGCACGTGGAGGGCAAAGGCAGAATGGGGTTGGGTTCGGCACGCTGCTGGCTCCGAGCTCCTTGTGGGAGCCCTGTGTGTTTAAGTCTGTGTGGAAAAAGGGTCAGAGCATCCCCTACTCCAGCAGGCACAGCCTCCAAACAAGGTCTCATTCCCAGGAGTCCCCAGGAGCCAGCAGGGATGAGGAAGGCCAGGTTGGCAAAGGGCAGAACAGCTCCCGGCACGGTCCCTGTGCCGCTCCAGAGCCTCGAGCCTGTTCCCTGGCAGCAGCCCAGCCACGTTCTCCTGTCACTGGCTGTTCTCCATCCAGTTTCCTCTGCTGTCAGAGCTCACCTGTCACAGGCACTCAGCTCCCCAAACTAAACGAAACTAAAATAGACCTGACTTGAGTAAGCTGGGCCATCAGGGAGAGCTCACGTGTGACTGTGCCCTGGAGAGAAGAAAAAATGTTCCGAGGAGGGTAAATAACTGACATCAAAGATGCATTAAAATGCCACAGAGCTTCAGCCATCCTATCCAGAATCACATTTGCACCAGGAATTGCGAGGCAATAGTGCAGGGAGCTGTGACTTTGTACAGAGTTGTGTGCGAGGAAGAGCTCAGAGCACAGTCCTGTCCTTGGTGAATGTCTGCGGTGAAAACACCCAGCCCGGACCCAAAACCAGAGACCAGTGGGTCAGAGGCTGAGGGCAAAGCACTGGGGACAGCTCTGAGGCCACCTGCATGGACAGGGTGGTTTGGTTTCGTCCATGAGACATTCAGTGGGGAAATAATTGGAGTAAGAGATGCCCGTGTGAGCTGAGGAGGCACCGCTGGGGATCCGCTGAGCTGAGCAACCCCAAATGTGCAATTTCAGTGCAGTTTGGTCAGTTTAGTTCTGCAGGGGAAGAGGATGGGAGCCTTTGAAATGATTTTGATTGCCTGGAAGGCTTTGTGCAAAGCCCCTTCACCCTGAAAACCCCCAGATGCAGGTGGTGCTCCCGTTCTGGGCACGCCATGGAACAGCGACCGGAGCCCCAGCTGCGGGTGGTGCCTGGTGCCTTCCTGGCTCCTGGAAGTAAACTGGGGGTCTGTGGTGCGTGCCCTGCACCCCGGGGTGCTCTGCTGGGTGCTGGGGTCAGAGATGGGGAGGTGGAAGGGTGGGGCAGCGGGGGATGGCAGAGCCCGAGGGCTCCTTGCTGGAAAAGCCGCTCCAGTCCCACCGCGGCATCTGTGCCCGCGTTGCTGAGGTGGCACCCAGAGGTGTTGTGGCCGTGCTGAGAGCACGGCAGTGTCTCTGTGCTTGTTCTTTCAGATCCCCCTTAGTCCCCATGTTTCCCATCCCTCTCCTTCCTCTGTAACCGTGGAATACAATCCTGGAAAAATCGACCTTTCTGCAGCGCCGAGGAACGCGCTCCGAGGGCCTGCAGGGCCTGTCCGGTTGCACGGACAACATCCCAAATATCCCAAACTCCCTGGGCCTCCCGAGGCTGCCAAATCAAACACGAGATCTCCTGTATGGCCTTTCCTTTGGGATTTTTAATACCTCTCTTTCGAATAAGCTTGGAAGTTTATGCAACAGCTTCTCCATGCGACGTTCCCACCCCACGGGCTGGGCACACAAAGGTGCCCGAGGAGCCCTGGGGAGGGAAACGAGCTGATTTTCCACGTTATTTCATGGTTTCAGAAGATAATGCAGTAAAATGTCCTTCTCTTGATGATGAGCTGTGGTGTTGATGGCACCTTGGGGGCCGCTAGGAGAAGCAGAAAGGGGAAGGGAATGTACAGGTACTAAAACTTCTGGAGTCCCCCACAAACGTCACAGAATGTAGAGGTATCAGCCATGGAACAGATCCTGATTTCTTCTTCCCCTTCTCCTTACAAACCAACCCCCACCAGTTTTAGGGGATTTGTGTGTTGGCAGGAACAAGGAATTGATTTGTATCTGTGCCCATTCCACCGTATCGTTCTCTGGCTCCTCCCCTCCCCGTTATACTTGACACACTGGAGTTCTGTATTATATTTTTTTTTAAGATGATTGTCTGTTTTTTGTTGTTTTTACAAGTGTTGTGGAAAAAAAAAAAAAAACAAATGTAAGAAAGTTTAAGTATTTAAAAATGTTCCAAGGAAATAAAAGGGGGTTTTGTTATTATTCTAATATATTATTGTGTACCTATTGTAAATATGAAACACTCCTATTTTGCAAGCCAAGGACTCACTTTGTACTGTTGTTATATATAAATAAAGTTTACTGGTTAAAAAAGCCCTCCTGAGTGGCTCTTTATTTTCCAACATGTGCTGTGTGGCATTTATTGTGTGAGGAATATTTATTTACTGAGTGCCAGCAGCAGGAAGTGGGTGAGTGGAAATCCCAGACTGGTTTGGGTGGGAAGGGACCTTAAAGCTCATCCAGTGCTGAGATGGGCAGGGACACCTTCCACTGTCCCAGGGTGCTCCAAGCCCCGTCCAACCTGGCCTTGGGCACTGCCAGGGATGGAGCATCTGGAAATAACCCCTGAGTGGTGAAACTGGGGTGCAGCTGGGCTGGATGGGGGTCCCCAACCCTTGCAGGCAGGAGCAGCCCTCAGGGACTGCATGAAATTCCAGTGATTTCCGCTCCAGCTGGAGCAGGAGCAGCAAACCCTGTTTGCAAATAAAACACCTGGGTGAGCTCTTCGTGTTTCCCCCTCTCTGAAGTGCTCGGTCCTCGAGGTGAAACGTTTTTTGCTTCCATTTCGTAAATTCAAGCCAACATCTCAGCAAACGCTGAGAGGCATCTGCTGAGTCGCAGGAATCAGCGAGCGACTTCTCCAGCAGCTGTCTGTCAACTTTAATGACCAATATGGTCGCAATTACAGCAATGAACTTTCTCTAACAGCCCAAAATTACTCGGGATGATGATAAGTGACAGAAAAATGGAGAGCCTTAAGGAAGCATTAGAGAAGAAACATGTGGATGCGGTGCAAGAGGTCTCACTGCTTTTTCTGGAGGATCTCAGGGGTTGGGTTTTTTTTCTTTTCCAAATTAGGTGCTAAAAAGGATAAATCTGAGCCAGAAGGGGAAGGCCTGGCTCACCGTGGGTCACAGCAGGGAGTTCAGTGCTGCCCTGAGATGTGGTTTTCATGGACATTTGTCTCTGAATCCCCTTGTTTTTGTGGTTTTCATGGACATTTGACTCTGAATCCCCTTGTTTTTGTGGTTTTCGTGGACATTTGACTCTGAATCCCCTTGTTTTATTGTGGGGCTGATGGGGAGATGGGAAGCTGCTCCCGTTTGGAGGGAACACAAATCCATCCTGTCAGAGCAGCACTCTGCTCCTCAGGCAGGTCATTCCAGCTTATTTCCCTCAAATTGAGACCAAAGCCTGACAGGGACCTCAGGGGGGCAGTTTGGCCACATCCTGCTGTCTCCCACTTGAAACCAGCAGATTTTAACCTCCCCAGATGGATCCCACAGGCTCTGCTGCTGGAAGCCCTGGAACTGTTCCAGTGCTGTGAGCACCCAACGTGGAGTGGAGTTTTCACATGATTTGTGAATTAGGGAAGAAAAGAGAAGATGCTTTTTCACCTGTGCCTTGGGTAAGTCTAAATTTAAATAACTAAATAGGAACTGAGGTTCCCAGAGCTTTCCTGAGGGCTGGGGGGGTTGGGTTTTGTGTTTTACCTTCAGAGATGCTGATCCTGTGCTGGTTTAGCTGTGGCCACTGAGCAGTAGGACAGACCCTGGGGGCAGGAGAGCAGCTGCCAGGAAAATCTCCACTCCCTGTGCACCCTTTGGGAGGTTATTGACTCCTTCAGCTCAGCAAAGGAGAAAGAAATTCCAACATGAATCGACAGCATCGACCGTGGGGTCATTTGTATTCATCTGCACCTTGTTAATAGATGTAATAAGGATACTCAATTAAAAATTACATTTTCTCTGGCATGCACTTCACAGGGCTTTATTGGCACTGACAAGGTCAAGTGATGCTTAATAAAGGTTATATAAAATGCAGATGGCTTGGATCCCTTCATCACCCCCCACACCCAGCGAGGAGCCATGGGCACAGCGTGGAAAGCATCAGGAGAAGAGCAGGTTTGGATCTTCCACAGGGAAGTTTGGGGGTCCCAGCACTGAAACAGCACCAAAATCTCCTGGAGTTGCCCCTCATCCCCCTCTCTGTCCCTGTCCACCCCCTGCATCCCCTTGGCCAGCTTTGATTTCGCCTTCTGAGCGTGTGGGACCGTCCTGTTGTTTAATCACTGTCACTCTGCAGATTGTGCAGCAGATTTCGGACATCCCGGTGCTGGCTTTTCCAGCCTGGTTATCAGGGCGAGCTAATGGAGGTGACACTTCCAATTATCAAATGCAGTCGTGGCATTAATTTTGACCTGTTTAAATTTCAGCATCTTTTCCCTTCTGCGAGTGCTTAGCTAGAGGGTGACATAGAATTGTATGGAAACAGACAGTGATCTCAGACTGGCAATAACAGCCACAAAAATCCCCTGCTTTTTATTTATGCAGGGTCTGGTTGTGTTTAAGTGGCCAACTCATTTGTAATGGAAATTTAATTCCGTGTTATTGGACGCTTCCCTGCTTAAAACGGAGCAGATCACTAAAACCCACATTAAATCCCCTCCCCTCAGCTCCAGACTCTTTCCAGGGGACATTTGGGACCCCTCGCCTGCTGGGGCTATAAAAATTATAATTTAATTAAAATTTAAATGTAATAATAATAAAATATAAAACACATTACCCCAGGTGCCAGATCAACCTGGAACCTGCAAAATATTGATGTTGTCCCAGTCTGACACCAACGTGATGAAAACTCATTAATTAATTTAGAGATCATCCCAAAGAGAAATCTTGTCTGTGCTCCACAATATTGACAGGTTTGTGCAGGCAAGTGTATATAAAATAATGTGGAAGTATAAAAACACAATATAAAATAGATGTACAGCATAATCCAACATGAACGTGTCTGTATCTATTTGGATCAAGAGTACACCCCGGGGTTCATGTTAAACTTAAAATTACAAATACTGATGCCAAAACAAAGGGTTTGTTTTTGCTCCCAAATAATACTTAGGAAAATGGGAACCACTCAGGCTTTATTGTCACTTTGTAATTAACTCCAGTGAAGGAATCTAATTAGAAATGTTCAATGCTGCCCCGGGGCAAAGAGTGTAGGAAAAGGGAAGGAGGATGGTCAGGCTTAAACAACTCAGGTAAAAATGAACTCCGTGGTAATATTTGATAATTAAGAATGTCTCTATCAGCTTGTCTGGCTATTAATGAATTGGGCTGTTCTTTTCACATTTGATTACTGGAGCTTTATGATGCCTGCTCGCCTTTATTGCTCCTGGGAATGGGCTTGTCTGTGGGCTGAGCACCAGGAATGGTGTTAGAGAGTGCTTGGGTTGGAAGAGATCTTAAAATTCATCCAGTGCCACCCTTGCCCTGGGCAGGGACACCTCCCACTGTCCCAGGCTGCTCCAGCCTTGTCTTGGACACTTCCAGGGATCCAGGGGCAGCCACAGCTTCTCTGGGCACCCTGTGCCAGGGTGTTGGGAGATTTAATTCTGTTTTGAGAGCCTCAGCTGAAAGGCCCTGCAGAAACACCAGGGATTAAAACATCCCTTAGTCCAGGGCTGGACACACGGACCCCTCATGGTAAAGTGATGGGAGATGGCCAGGGGTCTCTGGGATGCTGGGCAGAGCTGCCAGGGCTGGCTCTGGACATGCAGACACCTCGTGCTGAGGTGACAGTGGTTGTCCAGGAGCCACCAGGACACGGGCAGAGCTG
>VZTH01006323.1:23658-44213 GCA_013397815.1 Aleadryas rufinucha
CTCAGGACGCACAGCCCCCTCAGCACACACAGCCCCCTCAGGACACACAGACCCCTCGTGCTGAGGTGCTGGTGGGTGCCAGGGCTGCCGGGGCCGGCTGTCTCCCCACAGCTGGAATTGTCATTCCGCTCCAGCCGCCGCCGCCTGCCTGCAGAGGAGAAAGCGTTTTCTCTTTTGTTCGCACTCAATTAGGCTGAGCTTTGAGGAGAAGATGGAAATGCTTAAAAGTTCCCCTTTTTTTGCCGTGCTCAGCCTTCACAAAGGGAAGTGTGGGGATGATCTCAGGGGGCGAGGCGCTCTCGCGCGCGGTTTTCAGCATTCTTTTGACGTTCATTTGATTTTTGCAGCGGGAACCTGCAATGTCTCTGAGCTCCCCACAAAGGCATCGCCTCGGGCTGTACAGGGGCTTACAGCCTGGGTCACGGACCTCATGCATATTTTATATGTGCTCAAATAGCGTTTTAGCCTTTGACAAGGCCGGGTCAGCGTGCCAGCACCCTTCCTGGGAGGGACGGGGCTCAAGGCAAGTCACACGGAACACGTGCACCAAACAAACACATCAAGCACCAGAAATGCTCCAATCCACTCTGGGAGGGAACTCAAAGGAGTGCTCTGTGCGTGGCCTGGCCTGTTTGCCTGCACAGGGAGAAGCAGGAGGGTGGCCTGATGTTTCCAGAAGGATTGGGAGTGAGGAGTGACGGCCCCTGCCAGCCACTCTCATCAAGCTAAAGGGTGGAATTCACCTCACCTGCTGCAGGTGAATAAAAGAGATCAGTGTTTCTAGAAGGCCAATCACCCTCTGGAGACGCTGTAATTCCCTGTGTTCCTGTCGGAGCAGGAGCTGCTGGAGCTCGGTGTGTATTGGCACAGGGGAGGGTGTAGGAAACGTGTCCACACTGGCCTCAGCGCTGTGCTAATTGCAGGCCTCACACAAACACCTCATTTACACACACACACACTAATGAATTGACTGCCTTTTGATGGGGAGCTGTGGAGTGGGGAGCTCTGCGGGGAGCTCCCAAGGCAGAATTCCCTCCCTCCACCCACGCAGGAGCTGCTGGTGGGGAGCCAAAGCCCCCAGCGCACGAGCTGGAGGATTAGCAGGTTGGTAATGGATATGGGTAGAGTAATAATCTGTGGAGTGATTAATATGGAGATGATTTTTGGATTAATAAGGATGCAGCAGAGCTGTCTGCTCAGGAAAGATGTTTGCACTCTGCAGTTTGAACGCGGTGACCGTTACCTTAATGCTGTGATTAAATCCACGTTTAAGACACCTCATTAAATTAGAGTGTAAGAGTGAATTCTTATAACCCACAGCAGGAAATGTATTCGGGCCTGGTGGGTGAAGAATGCCAGAAGATCCCTGGAGCACCTCTGGGAATGCCTGACAGCTGCCAGCCCCTCCTGGCAGGTGACCCTGCTCTGCTCCCGGGTGTTTGGCTGTCAGCACCTTCACCTCCGTTTGAAGCTCTGCCCTCCAGCAGGGATCCTGACCGTGGTCACACCGCCACAGCCACCCCTCTGCAGCTGTGTCACCTTCAGTGAACTCGGTTCAGCTGCAGGACGAGTCTGGAGCAGAAAAATCCACTGCGAACCGCAGGCGCGGGGCTCCTGCCATGCTCTGAAGTGCACCGAGCTTTCCCACCTCTGCTGAGCCCTGAAAACGAGGGGTTCTCGCTTCAAAAAGGGGTTAAACGTACAGGTGGATCCCTGACCTGTCTGCAAAGCGCTGACCTAGAAGGGAAGGAGACTTTCAAGCTCTTTATGACCTCCCCTGCAGCTCAAAGCTCAGCTCACGTCCCCCTCAATTGCCTTTCACTGCTCTGGGGATGAAAGCGGCCTTTGGCAGAGGGGATTTGAGAACCGAGGCACTGCAAATCCTCTCCTTCCAGCACAGAAAAACTCTGCTCCAAGCCTACGGGGACGGGAGGGGACCCTGGGAGCCGTGGCCACCCCTGCCCTCGCATGTGCCCAGGCCTGTGTGCCCTGTTTGTAAAACAATCTCTTTAATTTTCCGCCTGCTTTGGCAGATCGCAGCTGCTCCTTGCCATGAGATCCCGAGCACATTTGCACAGGTTCCCGTCTCCACACGGGACGGCTTTTCAATCCCTCCTCGCCGTGTATTTCGGGGATAAACCCTCTGAAATACCGCATCTGGCTGGGATAGGGAATGGGGTGTGGGATGCAAGGATAACTCCACCCGATGGCACAGCCCGGGATTGCTGGGGCTGCCTTACAGAGGAGGATTTCAGGAGGGTTCTCTCTTCGCTTGTTTTTGCCTTAACTCACTGGCTTTGCATTTATCAAGCCCGAGCCGAGGTCCTTGAAGATTAATTGCTGCTCGCCGCTGAGCGAGGCTCATTAAACAGCAGCTTTGGGGTGCAAGTGGCCGCTCGCGGAGGCTGTAATGAGCAGGACAAGAGCTCCCGGACTGGAACTTCTCTCCCCCAGCATCTGTTACCACAATTACGGCCCCAGGACCGCGGCAGCAGCAGCCACCAGCACAAAAGAGCCTTGTTAGAACGAGCGGCTCCGGCCGCCGCCTCCAGCGGGGGGAACGAGAGCGATTTCCCGGGGAGCAGCACCCCACAGAGGGTTAATCTCGGGTGTCCGGGGAGCCTTTCCTGCCGCAGAGCCTCGCACATCCCCGCGGCAAACGGGGCAGGGAACAGCTCTGCAGAAATCAGCGGCAGAACCCCGGGGTGTGGGGCTGGCAGGGGGCTCCCCCCGGGGCCGGGGCGGCGGGCGCAGCAATTAGCGTCCTGTAGTGATTAACACGGCGCAGTTTGTGCGTACGCTGTAATTACAGGGATAATTTATGCACGCAGTCGATGATAGCGGAGCTCGGTTGCCGCCGGTGCCGGGTCCCCAGGGCTCAGCTCGGTCCCCCGGGGGCGATGCCCGCTCCGTGCCCCCCACCACGGGACTCCGGCCCTGTCGCTGCCCCCGGGGCGCTGCCAGGGAGGGGCAGCGGTGCTGGGGATGCAGGAGGAGCTCGGGATGCTCCCGTCCCGCCGCTCCGGCTGCCATCTGGTGGCTTCCCGGCGTTTGTTTTTCCCTGGATGCGCCGCTCCTGGAGCAGCTCCCAAGGACTCCGAGCTGGGGTCGGAGAGGAGCGCTGGCCAGGCTTTGGAGGCATCACAAGGATTTATAATCCGGCCACCCAATCACTGGGTGGGGATTGACACCGGATTTATTTCGGATTTGTATCAGTTTGCTTTGTTAAGGCACTTTCTGGTGTTGTTTGGCTCAACTTTTCGCTGTTTGTGCCCCGAAAGTGCTCCTGACCCCGGGCACACAGACACTGACGCCAGCCCTGTCTCTCCAGCTCGGGAGATGCCGGTGATGACCTCGAGGACAAGGGGTCTGGAATAATGATCTGCGATGTTCTGTCCTCCCAACGCAGCTGGGAGCTCGGATCCTCGGATTTGTAGCAGAGCAAATGGTAAACAAAACAAAACAAAAAATAAAAATCCTGATCTATGTGCAGAGGCAGGGGACGGTAAATAGACTGGCTTTAAAATGTCTGAAAGCTTGTCCTCAGAATGTCACCCTGGGGCTGGGACAAGGCTCTGGGCTTTTCTGCTTCCGAGTTTCAAAGCTTTTGCCTCGTTTAGGAAAGAAGGATAAAATTAAATGAGAACTTATGAACTCAGAGGGATGGTTCTCACCCCAAAGTTCTTTAGGGATTGTGGATGAGCCCTTTGAGTTGCCCCGATGCTCTGCAGTGCAGGAGCTGGGCTATGAGGGAAAGAATTTTGGAGATGTGACCCCGCTGCAGATGGGCTGGGAGCCCCTCAGAGCACAGCCACGACCCTGCAAGGAGCAGCCTCTGCTGTGGCAGAAAGAAACCCGTGAGATAAATGGGATAAAACGCGTTTCAGCCGCTCCGTGGGCTGCTCCGAGTGTGCTCTGCTCAGGTGAGTGACGGGAGCCTCCCTCTTGAGCCTGAAACCCCCCGAATTCCCTGCAGGAAACATTCCCTGCTAAAGCAGAAGGATCCGGCTCCCACCTGGCTCCGTGGTGGTGTTAACAGGGGCTCTGGAAGGCACAGACATCAGAATAAATGTGACCCTCCTGAAGGCGGCTGATGATGCAAAGGTCAGGAGAAATGACTGACGAGGAGAAAAGTACATGCTAATATTTCTCCAAGAGGAGAAAGAATTGCACATAATGGGTGTAATATTCAGGGAGAGAGAGCGCAGTCTGGTGACTGATGCCAGCATTTTAAAGGCACTTAAGCCTTAAATTTCCCCTTGATAAAAGTTATGTCACGTCACTCTTGCGCTGACATGGGTTATGGGGGAAGTGTCACGCAAACAGAGCCAGAGGAGAGGAGTGCCAGGGAAAACAGCGGGAGCAGAGGCTGGGCACAGCTCCCTGCTCTTCCCACCTGCTCCTCGGGAAGGATCCCCCAAAAGGTGTGCTCAGCACGGCTCTGGGCACTCACATTGAGCCGGTGCAGGTTTGCTGTTGTCCTTTTTCCTGCGAGAAAGGACCCCAAATTTCCCTCTCTGCTGCAGCAGCTGGTTTTGATCATTACCAACAGCATCACACCCTCAGCTTGGACGTGGCCAAGGGTGGGACTTGTAAATCCTGAGCTTTGGTCCAAGCTCACAGTGTTTGTGTCAGAGTGTTGTGAAATGAGGGGCTGGGGCTGTGAGAAATTCAGGGTTTAGGCAGGGAAGGGCACAGGGTGCAGGGTGAGGATGCAGCATCCCGAGGGAGCACCCAGCACCCGCCCCAGCACCTCAGCTCTGAGCAGGGAGAAGTTCCTGCACCATGAAACCCTCCTGATTTATTGATCTCTGAACTGGGCACACAAAAAACCCCAGTCAGGGCAGTAATCAAAGTGATAAACTTTATGCTTCTCTATCACAAAAAATAATTGTTCTGCCTGAGCATCATTATCCCCACACTTTTCTGCTCCTGTGTCACTTACTGAAAATAAAGGTTCATTTCTCCCGTTATAATGAGCTACACCTTCAATAATTCACTGGGATTTTTTTACTGGGCTTTATTTTTTAATCTTCATCACAAGGATATAAAATTTGTGCCACTTTTCTGGGTGTTCCTGAAGGATCAGCAGAAGGAGAAGAGAAGTGCAGTTTTGCTGCAGTTCATTAGGGGAATTTTCCTGTGCTCCTTTGCAATTATTATTATTATTATTATAATTATTATTATTATTATTATTATTGCTATATTCAGTGCCTACTACTGAGGGAAGACTCAGGTTCAGGGGAGACTTGGAATGAAATTTGGGCCCCAAAGATGCCCTCCAGGCTGTTTTACAGACAACATTTTCTATTCTTGATTACTTTGATACCTGCAGAACTCTCTGAAGCAGCGAAATCCTTGCACAACCATTCCAGGCTAAAAAAGTGCCTTTTCCTCCCTTCTATTGTTTCTTACTGGGTTTGATGTGTGATACCTTCATATATGTAAATGCACATATTTAATTTTCCATACAGAAAGTTCTGCCTGTCTTCATGAACAGGATGTGGAACTTTTGTGACATTAATCTGGAAGCATCCTGAATTATGGAGCTATTTCTGAACGCTGTCTTCATCTCTATGAAATGATTATTTGACAGAACAGCCATTCAATATTGTTGGAATAATTATTATGCTTGTTTGATACATCAGTTTGAGCTGTTATCATGGATTCTTTTGAAATGCTGGATAATTACATAAATAATTAGGAAACAGTGTATCAGTGCATTTTAGGGCAGAGCAGAGCTGCTGATCTTTCATACACACAGGACTAAAACTTGGGGAAAGAGGAGGGAATCCCTGGCACCATGAGCAGGTGGTTTTCTGTGTATTCTCACTGTTTGCTGGCTCCTCCTCCTCGTGGGGTGATCTGGTTATTTCCAAAACTTGTGTTAAAATGGGTTTTTTTAACCAGAATGGTGCCTCGTGTCCGGCACAAGCCAAGATCTGGGGAGTCCGTGGGATTCTGTGGGATTCTACGGCCAGCAAAGTCACCCTTGGCCCTTCCCTCTCCCTCCGCTGCTGCCTGCCAGGAATGCAGCACCTCTATCGATCCTCGGCCTCCTGGAGGTTTATTAACACACTGTTAATCAGCACACGAGGCCGGGGGGAGCGCCTTCACCTGCCATTCCCAAACTCATCACCTCCGTTTGCACTGCAAAGGGCTTTTTTTGTTCCCTTCTTTTTAAGAAAGAAGCCAGGGGTGGGTGTGAGGAGTGGCCTGAGCAACCTGGAGAAGGAATTTCTTAATTTGGGAAGGATGAGGAAAGGATGGACCTGGGTCACTCGTGTCACCTCAGCTCAGCACGCTGAATAAGAATAAATCAGGGGGGTGAAGGAGGCTCCTTGAACATCGTGGGGAGGATTTGAGCGAAGCTCTGGGTTCTGACTGAATTTTCCTCCCTTTGTTTAAACTCCTCTGCGGCGAGGGGAGGCAGCAGCACCCCCTCAGCTGTGAGACCCCGGCAGCCCTGGCCCCCTCCCCGTTTTTGGGGGGGACATCTGGTGCTGTCGTCTGAGCAGCTCCATCACAGCTCCCCTCCGCTGCCACCGGGAGACGCGGCGGAACGAAAACAAAAGACGTGACAAATTTGTCCTTTTCTCTTTCATAATTAACCAAAATATCTCGTTGTGTAGCAAAGCGTGGCTCCTAATTAACAGACAGGCGAGAGGCTATTTTTAAAATCCAGACCCCCAGTAATTATATTTGCAGCAGAGAATGATATTTCAGTCAAACGCGACAGACAGTGAGCCAAGCTCCCATGTGAGGCAATTAATATTTCACACCTGCCAAGCAAATCAGTGGCAGGGAGGGGAGGGGATGGCATGGGGGCTGCACTGGGGGGGCCCTGCCTGCTCACAGAACACCAAAAAATCCTTCACTTGGCTGTAGGGTGGCCGGTGAAGCAGCGCTGGCTGCTGCTGGGACAAAGAGAGTTGGCCAAAATGGCCAGCAGAAAACAGAGAGGGGAGAGGATCCATGGGAAGGCTGGAAAGGGGAGAGAAATAACCAGAAACTGGAATAATCAGCCCTGCCCTTCCCAGCACAAAGTTATTTTTCTCCTCCTGGCCCCTGGGGGCTGGAGGACGCCGCTGGCCTGGGCTGCTCTCCTCGGCCAGGGCTCTGCTCCACGAGCTCCTCGCGGCCGGAGCTGCCCCTCTCCTGCGAGCTGCCCACACCAGAGCGTTCATTTCCCTGTTGTGGAGACAAAAGCTGTATTTTCCTTCCCACCGTTCGTGCAGCTCCGGATTAATCTGCCCGTTAATGGATAATCTGTCAGCCTTTGGATGCTCTGGAAGCTGGGAGGAGATTCACGGGCGTGTGATGCCATCTGCTTTATCGGGAGGGTTTGGAAACCTGACGTTCAATTTGTTCTGCAGGATTTGACGGCGGATTATTCTCCAGATTCCAAAATAATTAAGGAAGTCGAAAAGCAGAAAGAGGGATGACGAGGAGGAGGAAGCAGAGGGAGGGGAGGCAGCTCTCGACCTGTGCTCTGGGTAGGACAGGCTGACAAACCCTGCCTGGGGAGGTTTTCTGTCCTTTGTTCCTGTGCTTGGCAATAAAATTCCGTGAGCAGTGGCTGGGGCAGCACAGAGCCAGCAGGGCTGATCCTGGGGAACAGCAGAGACACAATTATCCCTTATTCCTGGGTAATTTCAAAGCTTTTGTGTCTAACGAAGGAGCTGGTCAGGGAAGGGGTTGCGTGGTCCAGAGTTTGCTCTCAAACACCCCGTGCAAGGTGCCCCGAGCGCTGCAGCTCTGGAAATTTCCCTTCCAAATTACGGAGGAATCTCGCTCAGGCAGGAGCCTCTATTGACCTCCTGCCACCCTCCTAATGAGAAAAGATGATGGTTGAACTCCAGGGGGAGGAAAAGCAAACAAACCTCCTCTCCTCCACGAAAACAAACCTGCAAACCCGTAACAATTAATCTGAAAGCGGCCAGGAGAGGTCCCAGGACGGGGTTTGCATTTCCAGGGCTCTCTCTGAAGCGCTCCCTGTAAGTGATGGAGCCTCAGCCTGCCCGGATCGATCGCCTGGCCTTTGCCACCCCAGAGCTCTCTCTAAATGATGCGGCGTCACTTCCCATCACCAACCTCTCCCTGCGATAACAGATGGGGCTGGGGGGAGCTGCGTCCCTCAGCATCGCAGGAAAAGCCCTTTTAGGTGGAAAAAACTGACAGTTCAGAGCACTCCCCATCCCAAACTCCCCGTGTGAATTCCCTCAGCCCTCCCACTGCCCCGGCCAAAGCCACACTGAGCAGCACTCCTGACCCTGCTGTGGCCACCAAGGTGCCATCCTGGGCATGGAGGGGGCAAAGTTCTTCCTGGGCCTGAAACCCTCCCAGCTGCTGTGGGAGCACCCAGAGTCATCAACTCTCTGTTCCTGCAGGCAGTTCTGCACCTTGGTCATTTCTAATGTGTTTTTTATTCTCTCATATATATATATTTTTTTTTCACCTTGGATCACCACAGTACTGAGAGGAAAGGTTTGGGATGGTGCCCAGGATTTGGATGCCTTTTTATGGAATCATGGAGTCACAGAAATGTAGGATGGCCTGGGTGGGAAGGGACATTAAAACTCATCCCATCCCACCCCTGCCATGGGCAGGGACACCTTCCACTGTCCCAGGCTGCTCCAAACCCTGTCCAACCTGGCCTTGGACACTGCCAGGGACCCAGGGGCAGCCACAGCTGCTGTGGGCACCCTGTGCCAGGGCCTCCCCACCCTCAAAGGGAAGGATTTATTCCCAATATCCCATCCAAACCCACTCTCAGCGCGTCTTCAGTCTCAACAGCACTGTGTGAGCTACACCGTAATTTGTGGGGTAAAACAGCACTATGTTTTCAATGGTAATTCTGTGGGATGTTCCCATTTAATGGGACTTTCCTGTGAGTCCCAGCTCCCCCTGAGCTGCCCCTCGCTCCCCTTCCCAGGAGGTTTCACTGGATACCATCTACTTCCATATGCGCTTTGATTCCCAGTGATCCTGGAAGCTTTTTGTTCTATTATTCACCGTCGGCCTGTGTTGTCTGCGCTTATTATGAGCCATCAGAAGGTACCTGGGAGTCTGCAGCCTTCCCAGCCACTCCTATTGTACAAACACATCAATAAATAAGTGGTGTCTGAATTTAGCTGTGAGCTCGTAACTGTCAGCGGAGCCCTGTCATTTTTTCAGGTCAGCTGGCACTGCAGTTAAAATAGTTTTGCTGCTGCATCCTTCTCTTCAGGAGACAACCAAAGAAGTGGCTCTTGGATTTCTATTTCTTTTTTATTTATGGCTCCTGAGAACAAGGACACGACTTCAAACCCCAGACAAAAGGAGGTTTGGGACGCGGGCCCTGGCGGTTTCCAGAGCAGTGGGTCAGGAGCAGCGGGGGTTGGTAACGACCGAGGATGCTCCCGTCCCCGCATTTGAACAAATCCTCCTTTGAAAAATGGAAAGCCTCGTCCCTGTGGGACCTCATTTCCCAGGTAGAAAACAGCAGCACTTTATTATCAGCGATTGCCAGGGTGGAGACGAGAGCCCTTTGCAGCCCCGCTCCCCCGGCGCCGCTCGAGCCGCCTTTCATCGCTGCCGCTGATGAGTGCCACAGCTCCTCTGATGCTGCAGGAACACCTGGCACTAATCTGGTGTTTACTCGCAGGAAAAGCCATTCCTTTATTTCCTAATTACAGTTTTGGTTTCTCTCTGAGAAACACCACCACATTTGGGTTTTTTTTTTTTAGGCTGTACTTCCTTTGCATGAATTACAGCTGGAGGGGGGGGCCTCCCTAGAAACAAACTGAGATTTTTTTCCCTAATTCCCAGGGCAGAGGGGATGCTCAGCAGGAGCCAGCCAGGCTTCTGGCAAGTGTAAACTTGGGATCAACAAGGCAACACATCAGGTGGTTGTATTTGAAGCACATTTGTAAAGACAATAAATTAAACACATAAGAGCAGCCAATGGGAGACATTTCTTCACCAAAAGTTTGGTCAAGAATTGGAAAAGGTCCAATTGGAACAGAGTCCCCATCCCTGGAGGGATTTCAAAGATGTGTGGATGTGGCACTTGAGGCCATGGCTGGGATTGGCAGTGCTGGGGAATGTTGGACTCAATGATCTCAAAGCTCCTTTCCAACCTAAACGATCCCATAACTGCACTTAAAATGAGCAGCATTGCAAACAGAATTTATCTGGAATTAAATTTTAAATTAAACATCTCATCTGTGTCAGATTCTGCTCTCTTGGAGCACCAACACGATGGACTTGCTGCAGCCCTGGCGATGGGTGGAGAGCCCCAGCCGCGATCCCAGCTCGCGTGCTCCTGTGACATCCATAAACGGGAGAAATTAATTGCAATTAGCGGGCTGCAGACCTGGATGGAGGAGCCAATCTTCGCCCTGAATTACGAGATTTATGCTTTAATGATTTTTCTCAGTGTTCTGTGGTGCTGCTGTTTATTACAGCCGAGCATTTGGAGGGGGCAGCGATGGAAAGCAGTCGATGAAATCGGGGTAATGAGACTCCTGGTCCAGCTCTGTCCTCTGCTCTCTGCTCTCTCACGTTCCTGCAGCTCCTTCTTGGTCCTGGTATATTCAACTAATTTTGGTACATTCAAACTAATGGGGAAATTTCCAGAAAAATAAAAAAAAACCCAGGTTTTGAGGGTATCTCGGTACCTCAACTCACGGAGAGTAGCTGCCTGAAATCACACTTCGTGCATCTGATGGCACACAGGGATTCAGCTGCATCCTGCAGAGATGGGTAATTCACTTATTTTCTCTTCCCAATGGATTATCATAAAATTCCAGAATGATTTGGGTTGGAAGGAACCTTAAAAATCCCCCAGTTCCACCCCTGCCATGAGCAGGGACACTTTCCTTTATCCCAGGTTGCTCCAAGCCCTGTCCAACCCAGCCTTGGACACTTCCAGGGACAGGATAGCAATTAAAATATTGGTTTTAGAATTAAGAACCGTATCTATATGGTTTATATATATACATATTTTTTAAACTTGAGCAAATTCTTGCCTCTTCATAACCCTTGCAACTGCATTTAACTGTGCTCTGCTATTTATCACCCTCTTGCACAGCTACTACTCACCCACTTACACACAGCAGAGTCATTTCTCTGAGAGAAAATGAGCTGAAAAAACCCCTCAGAATCGCAGACTTTCGCTCCGCAGATCACACATTTAATTCCAAAAAGCTCTTGGAAATCTTAAAAAAAGAAAAAGAAAAAAGAAGAAAGATGCATGGCTGCTGCAAGTCTAACACACTGTTAATAAAAGTGGTCTATTAAAACAAATTGCTCGGTATGATCATTCTGCTCAAATCAATATCTTCAAATAATAAAGCAAATACGAAGTGCACACACGACTCCAGTCAGGCAAACCATCTGCTGGAGAGATTGCCGAGGAGTTTTATGCCTGAAACTTTTACTCCAAGACTGCTGGTTCAAATCTAATCAAGGCGACGCTCATTTACTGCCTTCTGTGTGCTCAGCTCTTTGCGGGCTATTCCCAGGTCTTTAATCCCGGTTTAAGGGGCAGGCTGCGATGTAAATCACGGCACTTAAGTGTTTTTCCATGAAACTCTTTCCCCAGAGGAATATTTTCCTGCAGCAATACGGGAGGTGGAACGAGTCGGGAGGAATTGCCTCGAAAAACAAGGCGAGAATGGGCAAACCCAGCAGCCTGCAGGGCGCAGATGCTTTTCCCAGCCGCAGGAACGGGAGTTTGGGTGGGAATGAAGGAATTCTGGCACAGGATGGGCACGGAGCCGGGAGATGCTCGGCCGGAGCTGCTGGCGTGACCTGGAAACTCTCGGTAGCACATGGAGCAGCACAGGCAGGAAACCTGCCCCAGCACCAGGGCTAAATAAAGCCTTTTGTTGTGCTGGAAAGGAATCCCTCCTGGATTTGAGACGGGAAGAAGGAGATGGTGTGGAGATGATATCTCCCCGTGCCGGAGCTCCGCAGCCTTCCCAGCGCAGCGAAAGCGGCAGCGGAGGGAACGAGAAAATCCAACAGCAGCCACGAAACCCATCCAAAACCCCCCTCAAATCGTGCCTTTGGTTCTGTGAGAGGACTGGCTCCCGCTGAAATCCTGGAGGAGAAATAAAAGAAGGTTTCAGGGAGATGTTTTAGCACCTTTTAGTCCCCAGCACCCTCCTAGCAGAGGGCAGCGCGCCCAGGGCACCGCCGGGGCTCTTCAGGACACTCTGGTGCAGAAATTGAGGCCACAACCTCTCCAGAGCTGCCTTCCCGCAAAGGATTCCCTGGCAGGAGGCTCGGGATGGATTCCTGAAGCCCCTCTGAAGGAAGCATTTCCTGCCCCAAGAGTTACAGTAGAATTACGCCACCGTGCAAATGCCAGCACAATAAAACAAATGGATGACAAGTTTTTCAGGAAATCACGATAAGGATGACACAGTCAGGGCGGCTTTGGAGCTCTTTGCCCTTTCTTAGATGAATCCCATCAGTTCATCCCTCAGGAATTTTCTGTTTGGAGCACAGTTTGTGTCCTCCTGCAAGGACAGGAGCTGCCCTGGCTCAGCCCTGGGCAGGATTTGGTGCTGCACCTCCTGCTAGCCCAGAGCAGATGTGATCCCAACAGCATTTAACGAGGAGAAATAACCCAAACTTCACTAAATCCCGTTTTATTTGCAGCTTCATGCTCTGCTCTGGCTGTCCACCATTCCCAAAAGCTGGATCTGCTCCTGCAGCACCTCCTCCTCCTCCTCCATCAGCAGTTTTTGGGGGCTGAGCGTGCTGGATGTCGGAGAGGGGCTGCCATTTCCAGAACTTGTGTCTTTTGGGGTTTCCCCGTGGCGTGGCCCCGCTCCAAGTGCTTCCATGTGCCTCTGGAAGCACCGTGAAGAGTTATTGCTCGCTCCAGTTTCAGTGGGAAAGTTATTAAACTGCTTTGAAACTCGTGAATGGCCATGGGCAGGTGGGTGTGAGGGTGATTTATTTGATGTGATTTTGCACAGAAACAGCCCTCTAACACTGCACATCCTCTGGGTCAGCAGTGCTGGTGCCTGGGGAGGATGGTGGGAATGGGATTATTTCATCTGTCCGAAATAGTAACTTTTAGGAGGTGAGGAAATGACTACACCGAAACCATTGTGTGCCATCTGCCTGCTAAAGCACTTATAGAAACCATGTTTCCTGGCATATAGCTTCCCAGCCATATGTCCATTGCATCATTCACAATTAAATTAAATCACCCTTAAACACTTGGACAGAATCCCAGCCCGTGTGGACGAGCCTCCATCGCTGCCGTACGAAATTCGGACGCTCGGTCCCGTCAGTGCTGGGTTGGAATTGGCTCAGGCGTTGTTAACCTGATACAGCTGATGCTGAGTGCTGCGAGATAACTCAAGGGCATGTTCCTTGTTGTGGCCTTTCAATTCCTGGCTTTAAAAACGTGTCAGGGCTCTGGGAGAAAGGAAATAATCCTGCAGGATTCGCTTGCAGCACGCTCGGGTCACTCTGAGCAGGTTTAAACGGAGAGTTGTATCCATGAGAAAAGGTGTTGGCTCCCACTCATGGAATAAACAGAAATTACTGAAGGGCCTGCTCACAGATGGGTGTTTGGGATGTTTAGGATATTCTCAGAGGTGTGTACAGAGGAACATCCAACAACAGAGCCTGGCCTGCTCCTTGCTGGGCTGGGTCAGGTTTTTGTCAGCTGTGGAGGAAGGAGGGTCCCACTGCCACCACCCCCTGGCCTGTGTCCAGCACAGCAATTCCTGGGCCACAGGAATGACCAGGCTCAAAAACCTGAGTGTTTGGATGGATGGATGGGAGCATCCCTAGATCTGTCCACAGAAATCCTCTGAGTGCATTCAGTTAAAGAATAATCTTAATAAGTCACTCGTTTTGTGGTTTTGTGGCTCTTCCTTGGAGGAAATGTTGGATTTCCCTGTGCTTAGCTGAGCCACTGTCCCAAAAGGAGTTCTGTGGGATGGTCTGACATGGGTAGTGCACAAATAGGAACGAAATCCCACATCTTTGACACAGGGAATGACGTTCCAATCCAAACCAGCTTCCACTGGAAACCAAACCCACGAGCTTCCCGTGCGCGGTATCTGCCAGAGCCTGGTCACAGCCTATTTTTAGTCCAGCTCTCTATTTTCAGTCTGGTTTTGAAAGGTGAAACAAACCCAGCAGCCAAACCCGGATGATCCCGCTGGTTTCTTTCATCCAGGATTAGCCTGGGCTCTGGACCATTCCACAGTTCCACCATTCTGATTTTCAGTCGTGTTACTCAACCCAAATTCTCACTTTCACAGACAAAAACGTATCTGCTATTTAAATGAGACTCTCGTCTCACTCTGCCTTTCACATTTCAGCTCTGAATTCGTTTTCTGGGCTGATATGCAATGTAAAACCTGGTTACACACTGACTCAGGCGCTTCCCAATGTGTGTGTGCGCGTTTGGGGGAGGAAAAAAGGGAAAATTCTTGGTGGGAGCTGTTGGAGCCAGCGGGGCTGTGCCCACACTCGGGTTTTAGACAACATTTTAGGGGGTATTTTGGCCTTTCCTAGAGCTGTGTGTCTCTGTCAGGCAGTAATAGATTACTGAACATGGCAGAAATCTTTATATAGATGTTGGAGCCCTTTGCTGAGCTACAGATGTTCCCTTCCAAGAAACATTTTCCTGCCACAGAATCACAGAAGGCTTTGAGTTGGAAGGGACATTTAAACATCATCTCATCCAACTCCTGTACTATGCTAAAAGCAAAAGCTACTGGAATCCTGTCCTACAATAAATGTGGAAATACTATTTGAGGATTTCTTTGTAGGTAACACCATCTTAACCCTTTTTTTGGTGTCTTTTAATCCTTTTCTGGCTGTAGCCAAATGATGGCCATCCCTGCTCAGGGCAGGGGCTTGGAATGAGTTTTTAGGTCCCTTAAAATCCAAACCAGTTTCTGTGATTCTGTGACTGTAGAAGTGTTACAGGAGCATCCACAAAAAGATAATCATTGAGTAAGAGCTTCCTCATCCTTCTTCCCACAGCTTTTTTTCCTGTCCACCTCATTTTTCGATTTCCTGTTCCCAATGACTCCTTTAGTCACCTCATCATCCAGCTGTAAAAGAAAAGATGGAATTAAGACTGAACAGGAGTTGAGTTTCCCAAGTGTTCATCTCTTCTTTTTTTAATACCCAAAGGCCACAATTTGAATCCCAGACTGGTTTGGGTTGGAAGGGATATTAAGGATCATCTCATTCGTTATAGTGGACAGCTTCCACCATCCCAGGTTGCTCCAAATCCCATCCAGCCTGGCCTGGAACATTCCAGGGATGGCCATCCCCATGTGAGGACACAGAGCATCCCTCATCCTGCCCTTCCAGAGCTTCCATGTGTGTCTGCAGTGCAATCACTGAAGGGCCAGAGAGCCAAGTTTCCCACTTGGTGAGGCCCAGGCTGGCAATGAAGCTGCAGTCAGTGTTCCTGAGCTGTTTGCAGGGTTCCCACAGAGCATTCCTCACGAGCTCAGGGAGGTTATTGCTCTCCCATCCTTCTCCTGCTCCAGGTTTAATGCCAAAGTTTGTGCCTGTGGGTTTTTCTCTCCCCCAGACCTCCTCTCACCCATCTCATCCGTGCTCCCTGTTTGACTGGAGTCAATTTAGTGGAGCTAATGGAGTTGCTTCTCTTCAGGTCAGTGATGATTTCGCATCCTTGAGTTCCTTGCTTAATTTGCTGAGAAAATTTCTGATTCTGAAGCCCATTTCCAGCATTCCCCCGTTTTCCACGGCGCTGGGACCGTGCTCGGGGCTTACTGGGCTGGACCTGGGGCTTCTCCCTGTCCCTGCTCTCCTCGGGCTGTGTTTGCTTTGCTCTGAGGGAAGTTCAGCTGCAGGCTCGGCTGTAATCCCTGCATCCAGCTGGATCAGGCCGTGTCCCTGCCCTGCCTTGGACAGGAAAGCAGCAGCTCTCAGGAAAGAGTTAATCCCGGCGAGCCTTTGGGATCCTTTGCTGGGGAGAGGGCTGATCTTTTGTTTGTTTTGAAGCTGCTGGCAGGAAAGTGGGGAGGAGAAAATTACCTAAGTGATAGTGAGGTTGCCATGAACTATATAAAACCGGGAAATCAAAGCGGAGGAGAAACTCCACCTCGCAGCCCTGCACCGCAGGCACAACCCCTGAAGAGAAACCCACCCCGCAAGTGAGTGATCTCAAAGGCTTGAACTCCAACCAAGCTGCATGAGCTCAGAGCTGCTGCAGGACTGAGCTGTCCCGGCCGGATCCCGCTGCGCCGGGAGCAGGGAACGCTGCTCTCCTCTCGGGAACCTCCAGAGCCATGAAGTGGAGGCAGCTCCTGTGCGTCGCCGTCTGCGTGCTGGAGCTGGCTGGTGAGTGTCGATGCCCCAGGGACCGGGGCAGCTCCTGGGAGCAGCAGCTCGGGGGGGAAGATGCTTCTCCAGGAGTTTGGGATTTGCGGTTCCACCTAAATTCCGCCCAAAAATCCAGCGGTGACATTTTACAGAGCATCAGCACCCCGGCCAACACAGCCGTGTGCTGGGGGAAAAAACTCGCTGCTGCTCCGAAAAGGGACAGGAATTGGGATGTGAACTCCCCACAAAATCCTGGATAGCACGAGGGGATGGGAATGCAGCAGGCAAAGGGTGCAGCCGCAGCTCGAGTTGTCTCTCAGCCTGCGCTGGTGTAAATGAGCCACACTTCTGTTTTGTGGTTGGAACTAAACATTTGCTGAAAATCAAATGAATCTCCATAAATATTAAAATCTCCTATTGCAGCTCTTCAAATATTCATCATATGAAGCAATGAGCAACAGCACTGAGGTTTTCTCTAGGTACTACTTTTTAAAGGGTTATATTTTAGGGAAATATTATCATTTTTGTCCCAAACCCAACAGCCATGAGGTAATAAAAAAGGACTAAAAAAGTGAAGCAGCACTCTGTGTGTTGCCTGGTGTGCTGGGACAGGAGCCAGGAGCCTGCGGGTGTCTCCTCAAATGTAATTTTTTTTTCTTACTCACACGAATGTGAGCGACGAGATCCATTGCAGGAATTAGCTGGGTTTTGTTCTCCTGTTTCACAGAGCTCCTTTCATGTTCCCCTGGCTGCCCAGGTAAACTGCTCACCTGAGCTGCTGGCTGACCCTCCAGTCTGTGTTAATTTTACAGGAATTGAAAAAAAAACCCAATTTTATTTAAAAGAAACGGCGTTCAGGACTGTGTGGCTGGGCCGAACTGAGCGAGGGTGTGAGACAAAGGTGTGATGGAAACCTTGAGTTTCAAACCTTGAGTCTCTTGTACAAAGCAGCAGCGATGGAAAAGTGACAAAAAGCTTGGATTTTGGAAGGACAAAGCTGCTGGGCAGCAGGGGCTTTAACGCTTCACAATGTCCTTGCACAGCCCGTGCCCAGCACTCCTGCAGGATATTCCTGGCTGGGAAGTGGAGGAGGTCGGTTTTTCCTCAGGCAGCTCATCCCCGGGGCTCTGCTCGTTCCTCAGCTCCGTGGGGAATCCCAGAGAGCCCATCAAAGGCTCCAGTTGCGCAACTCCCATGGAAATCCCGATTCTGTGGGTTTGGGCTCGAGCTGCTCCTGGCAGCGCTGCTGAGGGTGGGAGCAGCGGCTCCTCCTGCTCCCAGGACACCTTCAGCTAAAGCCACGTGTTCTGTAGGAAAAATCCTCTTGTGCCACACTGGGGCAGGGGCAGGAGCCCCACAGATGTGGTGTGAGGATGTGGCGTGGGGAGGATGGGGTTTGGGTTCGGGATCCAGAGCCAGGAGCAGCCCGGTCCAACCCCACAGGAGCGAATTCCCTGGGAAACCCAACCTCAAAGGCAGCAAACCCCCTGGAAATGCTCGCTCTGGCCTGGTTCTTTGGGGATCTTCCTGAGTTTCAAGGAGCAGGGGAGAGGTTTACACCCAGCCCTGGTCTGCAGAGTGGGCTGCTGTTCCCAGACCCTCCCAAGCTCCTGGGAGGATGCTGTGAGCAGCTTGTGTTGGAAAACTGGGGATGGATAAACCACACGGAGATCTGTCCTGTGCTTGGCTCAGAGTGAGATGGAAAAGGGAGTATGGATTATGTTTGTGCCTAATGAAAACTTTTCTTTTTTAACCCTATATATATTTTTTTTACGTATTTTTTTATTCATCTCTGCCAAACTTGACTTTTAGAAAAATCTCTTTCCTTGCCATTTGCAAGCACTCTCTCTTCCCTCCGCTCCTTTTGCAACACTTGTGAAAGTTCTGAATATCAGGAAAGGAAAAAGAGACTTTAAAACTTCCAGCTGCTGGAGTTTAACATCCTTTAGAGGCTGCTGCTCCAGCCAGGAGAAATCTCAAGCCCCGGGAAGGTGCCGGGCTCCCAGGCTGCCCGAGAGGCCCCAGTCCCAAGGAAAGCCCTGGAGCAGCAGCTGGGCTTTGGTGTGGCAGCTCGGGGGGCTCCCCCAGCCCCCGGCCCCACACCCACATCCTGTCTGGGCGAAGGAAAAGGGGGAGGGAAGGGATTTTTATCAGATATTTCCAGAGGGAAGAGGGCTCCACCCGCTTGAATTCCTGCCACATGGCTGAGAGCTGTGGAGCTGGAAAGGCATGAGTAATGCCGGCTGGAGCCCGTGGAGGGGCTGCTGCGGGGAGCTGGGGCTGGCTCGGCCCCAGGGCTCGGCATCCCACGGTTCCACAACTCCTCTCCTGCATCCCACAGTTCCACAACTCCTCTCCTGCATCCCACGGTTCCATACCCTCCATTCCTACATCCCGTGGTCCCTTTACCCTCCTCTCCTGCATCCCATGGTTCTGTACCCTCCTCTTCTGCATCCCATGGTTCTGTACCCGCTTGTTCTGCATCCCGTGGTTCCATAACTCCTGTCCTGCATCCCATGGTTCTATACCCGCTTGTTCTGCATCCCATGGTTCCATAACTCCTCTCCTGCATCCCACAGTTCCATACCCTCCTCTCCTGCATCCCGTGGTTCCATAACTCCTCTCCTGCATCCCACGGTTCCATAACTCCTGTCCTGCATCCCATGGTTCCATACCTTCCTCTCCTGCATCCCACAGTTCCATACCCTCCTCTCCTGCATCCCATGGTTCTGTACCCTCCTGTCCTGCATCCCACAGTTCCATACTCTCCTCTCCTGCATCCCATGGTTCCATACCCTCCTCTCCTGCATCCCGTGGTTCCATACCCTCCTGTCCTGCATCCCGTGGCTCTGTACCCTCCTCTCCTGCATCCTGTGGCTCCCCACCCTCTTCTGCAGCCTCTGAGACCTTGTGCCAGCTCAGGGCATCCCTCTGCCGTCGCCCCTGGAGCCCCTGGAGCGCTCACGGAGCTTGGAAATAAACTCTGTTAAAGCCGGAGCTGGAGGAGCTCCCCTGGCCCAGGGTTTGTGTGTCAGCCGCCCAAAGAGCCAAAGGTGGAGCAGAAGGTTTGCCAGAGGTTAACAGAGAGATCTGAGCCAGGATCAGCACACGAGGTGCAGGTCCTGCCCGGAGACTCCCAGTGGGATTCACCTCCCCTGGTTTCATTTGCCGTGGGTGCAGCATTGGGCTCCACCAATGGAAACTTTCCTCCTCTTTCCTGAACCTTTGCCACTGCAGAGCTGTTCTGTGGCCCTGGCTTAGTGCTCAGGGATGAGTCTTGGAGCAACTTTAACATTTATATTGTTGCCTTTTCTTTATTCAATCTAAGATCCTTCCTAAGCCGCATTATTTAAATATCTTTAAAAAATCATTTACTTTTTAAACCCCGGTGGATGAACACAATGGGTGCTGTGAAGTGCAATTTTCTTTCCCATCCCTGCGTGGTTTTGCTCCTGCACGTGCTTGCACTGCCAGGTGAAGATTTCTCCCAGGTTAATAAATAGCTTGGCTTAAACTCTAAACCCTCAATCCTAACAAATTGACAAAGTTTAATAAAGCCATTAAAAATGGATGGTGCAATAAATAACCCTCTTTAGCTGAGCACCACATGGGTTATCCAGCCCACATCTGGATCATTATTTATCTCACGAGCCCAAAGATTTCAAAAAAAAAACCTCATCCACGTTTTGTGGAAAAGCCCCTGCACATGCTCCAAGAAAGGCAAGAAAGAGAAATCCAGAGTGACAGCTCCCCTCCCAAACCACGCTGAGCAACAGCCAGGCTTCCATTCCAATATTCAGTGCTGAAAGGGCTTTGATTAGAAATACCCCGGGGGCTTTACAAACATCTGGAAGAGTTCAAAGGTGCTTGGGTGGCTGTGGCACTCGGGGAGGTCAAGCCCAGGCGCTGCATTGTTCTGGTGATGTGGAGTTTCCTGCTCACGGCCGTGAAAACACGGGGCTGTGCCTAAAGCCCGGCTTTAGCTCTGTGCTGGGCTTTAGCTCCGTGCTGCTCCTTACTCCGGGCACACAGTCCTGCCTCCTGCTCTTCATTTGTTAAAAGTCGGCAGGGAAACGTGGTGATTTAACCAGCTGGAACTGAACTGTCCTGGAGAAGGAGGAACTTCTCTCCCCGAAATAAAAGCGGTGCCAGAACCTGAATTCCAGCTCCAGACACCTGCACCGAGCCCTCAGCAGGGCCCCCCAGAGCAGCTGCAGCCCGGGATGGGG
>VZTH01006324.1:0-12738 GCA_013397815.1 Aleadryas rufinucha
TGTCCTGGGCTGCATCCCCAGCAAGGTGGGCAGCATGGGAGGAAGGGGATTCAGCCACTGGTGGAGAGCAGCTCCCCCTGCCCAGACAGCCTCCCCATGGCATCCATGGCCTCGGGCTGTGGCAGGGCTGAAGCTGGGCACTGACAGCCTGTGGAGAGCAGCCAAGCTGTCCCTTGGGCCGGCTGTTGGGGCAAAGCCACCAGCGCTTTGGAGGGAAAAAGGGAAGAGGAAGAAGGGAAGGGAAACCCCATTTCTCACTGAACTTTGATCCCTGCTGTGCACTCTCCACCCCTTTCTTTGGTAACACCTCAAATTCCTGTTACTTGTTGCAGGGAACACCTCTGGCCTCAGGAAGGGAAATTGTGTGAGAGCTTGCAATAGCCTCATTGTGACAGTGAAAAATGAGTATAATGTTTTTTGAAAAAATTTTATTTAAAAAAATTTAAAATGTCTGTCCCTAGGAGATGCTTGCAAATGCAAACACCACGGACACTGTTACATTACTTTAATTGTTTGTAGCGCAATCTTTGTGTCCTTTTATTTTGAGTAGCTGCCCTCGGACAGATGTCACCCACAAGTCTTACTGTTCAGGGACTATTTCCTTCTTTTTTGGGCTTCCTTCTCCATACATCATTCTCTCTCCTTCCCTATGTCTTTGTTCTCACATATTCACAGTTTGTCCCCAGAAATCATCTGCTTCATGAAATAATACTTCATAGAACCTAACCCTCAAGGTGAGGTTTGACAACACCAGGTGAATGTGAGACAAACAGATGTAAAAGGCAGGGAGTAGCCCTGCCCTGAGGAGTTGTTCCCATTTCTCACATCCATCCTGTCTTAGCAGAAAACCTTCCATTCAAATGGAGACCAGAGGTGCTGTTACCTCAGGTTGTCATCGCTTCTGGCAGGTCTGGCTCTTGAATGCTTGGGGTGTCACTCCAGAGACTGATGGCCCAGGGATGTCAGTGCGGAGTTAAGGCTCAGAGATCGATCCAGCTTCTGAGTCTCTGCTTCCAGAACAGCAGCTTTGGGCTCCTTGAGCACAGCTGCAAAGGAGCAGGACAGCTCCTGGTGAAGGTCTGACAGCTCCTGGCTGGTCCTTGCACAGCTCTCAATGTAGTTCTGCCGGTGCTGCCGGTCTCGGGCCAGCTGTGACTGCAGCAGGGACACCTGAAAGAGGCACAAGGCCCGGCTCAGACAAGCCCACGCTGGCAGGAGCATCCGCAGCCCCATGGTACCGGCTGTCGGGGCAGACACAGCCTCCAACTCCAGCCCTCACCAACACTCTGCCCTTGGGGAAGGGGAAAAGAAGAGCTCAGATGATCAACAAGTCCAGTTCATGGCTGGCAAACCTTTCCCTCATACAACCTTCAGCCACCACAGGTCTAGTAGAGAGAGTTTCGACAGGATTTAGGAACCCAACTCTGATTTCCAAAGCGCACATTCCAGCCACTGACCCCTTTGTCCATGGGCTGTGCCTCGACAGGAGGGCTACTGCTTCCCTGAGCTACTGGAGGACTCTTCTACTTGAGCTCCTGGACAGGCAGCTCAGGGACACAGAGCAAACTCTCCCTCTCTCAAACTTTAGAGCATTCCACGCAGGAGCAGAGCACAATGTGGGCAACAAAGCCCAGTGGAATAATAAGCCTCTAGCATTGCCTCAGATCCCTGGATCTCTGCTAAGGTGCAAGCTCCACTGTTACAGAGTGTCCTAGGTTACAATGTAAAACGTGACNATTTTTCCTATTAAATTGTATTTCTGACTTGGAGTCTCTCACTGGTTTGCTTTCAAACCTTTACACAGAGTCAAGGGAAAATGGAAACAGGCAACAAAGGAGAACATCTTGGCCCAGACTGCCCAGGGAAGTAGTGGAATCACTGTCCCTGGAAGGGTTCAGAAAACCAGTAGCTGTGGGGCTTTGGACCATGGTTTAGCGTTGGGATTGACAGTGCTGGCTTAATAGTTGGACTAGATGATCTCAGAGGGCTTTTCCAACCTTAAGCATTTTATGATTCTATGATTCTGATATTTTCAGGTGACTTCAAGTGTTTTGAATTTCATCCCATTCTCTCCCACCATCTGATCTTCAGATAAGTCAGAGATAAGACCAAGGCAAAGAATGTTGTGTGTTGCCAACTGGTGCATGACTGACAAAACCCGCTGTACTCACTTCCTGACAGCCAAACACAACTTGGGCTGTAGCAGCAGGCACAGCTGTGCCCATGAGTACAGCCACAGTAGCCTTTGATGAGTTTTCCTACTCCTCACCTGGTTCTGTAACTCAGCTAAGCGCTGACTGCAATGAGCATGAGACTCCTCCTGTGAAAAAAATGAAAGGATGTTTTTTTAATCTGTTTGGTCACAGTCACGGGCGATATTCAACTTCTATTAGGTCTCTGCTGGAGGGCTGCTGCCACTGGGATTTCCCATCATTCCTCTGAATGACCAAAGCCTCCTCGCACCAAGGAAAATGCTGTTCTCACCTGTCTAGAAGTGGGCAACTTGTGCTGCTCAGACTCAGAGAAAGAAAATCCAGAGGCATCTGCGAGTAACCGACCCCTAAAACATCTCTTCAGTCTCCTCCGTTCGTGTTCCACCTGCACATTGTATGGGAGAAAGGGTCCCAGAAACCTGTCAGCAAACATGGAGCAAAAGGACCTCTGGACATCAAGGCAAGGAGATCTCTGCTCAGAGACCCTGGATTGCACCAGACAACACTTGGGGCAAAGAGCCCTCGCTGGGGGCTGTGCAAGAGAGGCCGGTGTGTGTCCGGGGACACGGGGCCAGGGAGGGAGGCAGCGGAGCGAAGGTGCCTTTGTGAAAGCCATGGGCTGCCACAAGAGAGACAACAAACAAAAGGGTGTGCCCACAGCAGGGACAGGGAGAGGCAAGGAAACAAGCAGAGGACTCCAAAGCGCTGCCTGGGCAAACGTGTCGTGTTCCAGAGGAGCCTGAGGCTTTGCAGAGGCAGTGAAAGCCCACTTTACCTGCTCAAGAGTCTTCCTGAGTTCATTGTTTTGTTGCTTGAGCTCCACCTTTTCATCTTCCAGCCTTGCAAGTGCTTGCTGCAGACATTCCAGGCTCTGCAACATGAGTCTCTTCTCTGAGAGCCATGACAGCTGCTCCCCTTCAGCAACAGCCTGCTGGGCATTCAGAGATTCCATGAGCTGGTGCCACATAAAGGTTAGAAGGGTGTTACAATTAATACATCGGGGAGAGTGACCACAACAGAAACGAATGGTGCTAAGGTCCTTCCTCTCCTCCTTGTCCACAGGCCAGAACAACACACCCTCCCTTTAGGGGCCCTCCTCCAGCTTCCCTTGGAGAATTGAGTAGTTTGTTCTGGATCTGCTTCCTGCTAGTTTTGTTCAGTGTTCCCCATTCTGGTTTTGAGAGACTGGAAGCATTAATTTCCTATCCAGCCACTTCATGGTTTTACAAAGCTCTGTAGTGTCTCCACCTCCCTCTCTCTCAGCCATTTCTTGTCGGTTGTGAAGGCTTACACATTTCCATCTTCCTCTTAGGGAAGTTATTTACCACCTTTGGTCATCCTCTTTGACCATCACTGTAAATTCTCTTACCTACAGTTCTACTCTGTCCTTAGACAACCAAACGTGTAAGATGTGGGTGAAGCACATATTTCTGCAGTGATAAAACTACGGCTCTGTTCTCTTTACCTTTTACATCCTCATACAGAACTGCTCTTTGAAAATGTTATCAATCAGGCCACACACACTGCTCTGAATCTCATCAGGAGCCAACTCCTCCTTTGTGCCTTTCTTAATGAACTGCTCCTTGGAGCACCTGTAAATGTAGTCTTGGTATCAGCACTAAACCAATCTGCATGTGGATGCAACTGCATTACCTGATTGAATGCTCTTGCATACCTGACCTACATGGATGTAACTAAGATCTCCTGCCCTTGTCACTTCTTTACTTCCCATCAACAGATCACAATACTTGTCAGCATCCTGATCAGGTTGCAAGTAATATTTCTCAAGTCATAAGTAAATGTATAATGCATAAATAGTGTTTTCTTGGTAGCACTTTTAACATGCCAATATACTAACGAATACTAGAATATAGGCAAATTCTTGGCAAAGCTGCAGCCACAGGCTATTGCAGCTGTTCCACTAGCAGGACCTGAATCAATTCACTTTGGAGAAATACACAAAAGTTTGCCTCCATGATTTTTGGATGGCAGTACAAACATGTCCTAAATGCATAATTAAGCATTTAACCTGACCAGGCAATAACAGAAATCCCATTCTTTTAATATGCTGGAAAAGCTGTCCCTCAGAAATCTCCATCTTGGGAAGCATCCTTGAAGCACCCTGTTCAGCCCTCAGTATAAAACTCTGCTCAGTTTAGTCCATTACCCTGCTCACCTGCTCCATTCCTTTGCATACCAAATCCAACCCCCCATGTGTTACCTCCTCTTGCCTGGGCATGGGAGAAGCAGTTCCCCATGCCCAGCTTTTGGCCTGGAGCTGATCTCAACAGCAGCTCCAGAGCTGTATCAGTTGTTCCGGGCATGCCAGCAAACAATCTGGCAGTCAGGGGTTTCTGGCTGGAGCTATGCAGACAGACAAGGCTGCCTGCTGCAGCCCGGGCTGCTTTGCCCAAGCAGGCCTGGACTGACAGGGATATAGATTCCCACCTCTTTATGGGAAACATCATTGGAATCCTTTGGGGATGTTTGAGTGGACTGAAGATCAATCCCAGTGCCTACCTGTTGATGAAACCGGTCTGTGTCTCTCTCTGAAACCATTCTCTGCAGGACGGTTATTTCTTTCTTCAGATTCCCATTGGCCATTTCACTCTTGCTAAGGGCAGCACTCAGGACTTGAGCATTCTCTCTCCACTCATGTTCTCTGCTTTCTCTCTGATTCAAAGCAGCAGCCACACGCTCCAGCTCTTTGCCATTGGCTTCCCTCTCAGCTTCCAATTGTTGGGGTATTTCCTTCTGCCTTTGCAAGAGGTGGTCTCTCTCCTGGAGAATTTTCCTCTTCTCTACTTCTTCCTCCCATTTTTGGAGTTTTTGGATTTGTTTTTTTAGGGTTTCCCCTTCCTCTTTCCATTGCAAAGCCAATGTTAATTCTTTCAGAAGCTCACTCTGCCTCCTAAGCTCTTGCTCTCTCTCTATCAGAGTCTTCTTTAGATACTTGACTCTGTCTGTCTGGGACTTGATCTCTCTATCCTTCTTTGTCAGAGTCTGCTGAACATGCTGGAGATCTTCCCGAAGAGCTCTTATTTCCTCTTCTAACTGCTTTTGCTCACTTTGAGCCTTGATCTCTCCTTCTCTCTCAGGGAAGGCTCCTTTCAGGAGCTCTTGCTCTCCATCATGTGTAACCTCTTCATTCTTTTCGGTTAGCCTAAGCTGCAGATTCTGTAAAGTCTTTAGTTTTTCTTCAAGGTGCTGGAGTTTTTGCCTAAGAGCGTCATTGCCTTCATCTTTCTTCCTCACCAGTTCCTCAAGGAGAGTCACTTGCTTCTGGCATGATGTTAGTGCTACTTTCATGCTTTCTTCACGAAGCTGGAACGTGTTAATTTGCTCCGTCTGCTTGAGGAACTCCAAATGGTTCTTCTGCAACATCTGGCTCACTTTGTCTAGATCCTGCTCTAGACTTTTGGCCTGCTTGCCTGCCACCTCCTTCTGCCCTCGAAGGTCCTGGACATGCTCTTGCAAAGACACTATCTCTTGATCTCTAGCTTCAAGACAAGACTCAGCATATTCTAGTTTATGCAGTATGGCTTTAGTCTGCACTGCTGTCTCTTCCTTCTGCTGTTGAAGTTTTGTGATGGCCTCCTCCAGAACCCAAATCTTTTCCTCTTTTTCTTTCAGAGTCAGTGTTGTTGCTTGGAAATTTCTTTGCTCAGCTTCATGCTTTTCCTCATTTTCCTTGCATGCCTCACATTGCTTTCTAAGGGACAAAATTTCCTGCTCTCTTTCCTTTAGTTCCACTTGAAGATGCTGCAGAATTTGCTTCTGCTGTTCGGAGTCTTGCTTTTGTTTTTGGAAGGTCTCAATCAGTTCCTTCTGAAATTCAATCATTAAATCCTTTTCTTTCAGTGTTGTTCTAGAGTATTCTAAGTCTCTGTGCAAGACATTGATCTGTTCTTCTGTTTTTTCCTCGTAGCTCCTTGTTTGTTGCTTTTGGATGTCCATAAGTCTGTCTTTTTCTTTTAACGTTGCTAAGGTCTGCTCCAGTTGGTCATGGACAGTGCTTAACTGCATTTCCATGACTTCTTCAACTTCCTGCATTTGCTTTTGTTGTGACTCAAGCTCTTGATCTTTTTTAGATAAAGAAAGTGTCATGATTTCTACTTTACCAAGAAGCTCTTCCAGACGCCCATCTTGCTGTTCCTTGTGCTGCTGCAAGAGCCTTAACTCTTCCCTTTGAGTGTCACACTCACTCTCTCTGTCCTTAAGAGCAGCCCTCAGGTGTTCAAGGCTAGTGTTTAGAGATTTCACATCTTCTCTCTCCTTTTCCAGTTCTTGAATCTGCTGAGTCAGAGAAAGAAGTTCCAATCTTTTCTCCTTCAGGCTTCCTTTCATATCATCAAGATCCACAAGCAGATTTCTGACTTGTACTGCACCATGCTGTTCTAGAATCATTATTTTCTCTTCCTGGAATTTGATCTCCAGGTGTCTCTCCTCCAGCTCTTTGCTCATCCTGCTGACAGCAGAGTTCTGTAATTCTAACTGCTTCTCCAGCTCCCTTATCAGTTCTTGCTGGGATCTGATCTCCTGGTCCTTCTCTTCCAGCTCTTGGGTCATTTTGCTTAAAACAATCCTTTGCTTTTCTTGCTGCTTCTCCAGCTCCTGTATCTGTTCCTGTTGGGATTCTGTCTTCTGTTCTTTCTCTGTTACATCCTTAATAACCTGATTAAGAGCAGTTTTATGCATTTCCTTCTGCTTTTCCAGCATTCTCATCTGCTCTTGGTACAACTTCATTTCTCCCTCCCTCTCTAACAGGACGGCAGTCACACGAGTGAGATGCTCCTGCAAAGCTTTGGCCTCTGCTGCCTCTTTCTGAAGAATCTCCATTTTCTTCCCCTGGTTTTGCACTTCCTCATTTTTAATTTTTAACATGGATAGTGCAGTTTGGAGTTCTTGTTCAAGGGAGTGATTCCTGTCTATAGCTGTATTTGCCCGGGTTTCAGAGGCTGTGACTGATTCCTCCAGAAGTTTTATCTCACACTCTAGTTTGTCTTTATCTGCCTGCAGCCTGTCGCATTCATGCTGCAGAACAAGGAGAAAAAGGGTCACTCATTCCCTCTCTCGGTTTGCTCTTCATACCAGAACTAGACTCCTGACACAGGGACAGGCACAGGCTGCCCCTCTCTCTCTGCCTCTCGGGATGCTGCAGACCTTTGCTGGGCCCCCCCTTGACGCTGTGTCTTTCCCAGCTCACTCAGCCCGTCCCAGCCTCCTTTCTGCCCCTCCCTGACCTCTTGTAGCTCCACTCGAGGGTTCCTTTGGGGAGGAGCTGCCACAACTGCAGCCAGCATTTCAAGTCCATGCTAAAGCAGGATTGAGGCAGTGCCATGAGGATGTGCTCTCCCCATCAGGGAGAAAGGGAAGAGCACACACCCCCAACATTTCATTCCCTGCAGTTGGGGTGACAGGAGTGTTTTTTCACGTCTCCTCTGTAGAGTTTCCATGGCACCATCCCCGAGAGCCCCACTGCCCTCTCTTGGAGCAGCAATGGCCAGATCAGTCTGTCATTCTCTGCTGCCACTCAGGACGAGTTCTCCCCTTGCAGGCACACGTCCTTATCTGCATCAGCACCTTGCTTTTCTCTCTTTTCTCCCCACTGGCTGCTCTCACATGGCCAAGGCCAAGCTATTAACTATTAATTTCTATGAACAGCAAACTTGGTCTTCTCACCCCTCGTTCCAGGTCCACGTATTTAGAAACCTGAATGTGTGTTTGGACACGAGGAATTGCCCAAACCATGCAATGTCCATAGAGACAGTGTGGACATGGAGAACTACAGCTTCTAGGGCTCCAAACTCCAGCATGGAGGAAAATCAGCAGCCTCAGCACTAACTGGCTTTGACATGACTACGACATCTTTTCCTCGTCAGTCAGAAGAATGCAATTAGAAAAGTTAAACTGGAAAGAGGTGCTCCTTAGAACTATTAACACAAGGGCCAAACATAGCTAAGAAACGGCCCTTTGTGGCATCTGCCGTTCTCACCAGCACATCCTTCCTTTCCTTCTCCAGGCTCTCCAATTTCCTCTGCAGAGATGCCACCTCCTGACGAAGAGTCACAACTTCTTCCTCTCGTTCAGTGGCTTCTTTCTTCAGGGCAGTTTCTAGAGAGGTCTTCTGGTGTTCTGCCCTGCACATCGCTGCAGCAGGGAACGGGAAGGGGAACAGCAAAGTAAAGGCAAACTGATGTGCATCCTGCAGAGACAACAGCACTGTCTTTCTTCTCTGCCTGCCTGTGTTTGCCAGGCCCTAAGCCCACAAGGGCTTCCAAAGCTGACAGAAATGAAGGAAATTTCCAGGCAGAGAAAAAAGCAGGAATGAAAGGGGCAAGGTTCAGAGGAATAGGAAAATGTGTTTGCTCTTGGTCTTGTGCAGAGTGAGCAATCCAAGAGAGACAAAGGAGCGGGGATGCCTGTGCAGCCCTGCTCCAGGGAGGCCAATAGGCTGGAGGCTCTGGCAGGGCCTGGAGTTGGGGGGAACCGAGCTGAGGCATCCAGCTACAGCTCCTTAGTACAGACACGGCACCTGAAAGGCACCACCTGTGCACGGGATCAGGCATAGCACAGCCAGATGGCACTGCCAGCAACGGCATCTTTCTCGAGAAAAAGCTTTCACTGGCACTGGATGGATTAATCTCCTGCTGGTTCTTTTTCCCCTCTGCCATCTCTGGGCACTTTTCCTCTGCATGGCATCAGAGATCCCTGCTGGCGAGACGGGATGGGGCAGTGGGTGGGAGAGAAGCTGTACCTGCCCGAATTTCATCCAACTGTTTCAGCAGCTCCTCATTGCTGGCTCTGAGATTGTCCCTTTGAGCCTGGCCAGTGCCCAGCTCCAGCTCCAAGGCCTGTATCTTCTTCCTTTCATCATTCTGGAAGAGGCAAGAGGAGCGGAGTCACCTGTCTGTCAGTGCCACTGCTGGCAGGAGACAAAGGGCTACAAACACTAAAGCAGAAACAGCCCAGGTGGGAGAGGGCAGCTGGACAGAACTGGTAGATGTGATCGTGATCCTCCTTCCTCCCCAGGGCAGTGAGCCAACCCCCTACAAGGACTGCCACCCATCCTGGCCTTGGCACTCTGCTTGTCCAGCAGTCCAGCAGCAGGACAGGATTTCTGGGTGCACTGGGCACACATTACCAGATCTTTCTGAGAATGCTCCAAGTGCTGCCGCAGGTCTTGCAGAGCTGCTGCCACTCTGTCCACTGTGAGCTCTGCAGGGACATCCTCAGCCTGAGAAGCAGTTAGGCCCACAACATGACCCTTTTCTGAAAAGAGAAGACATTCTGTTTCAAGATTTAATCCAGCAGTCTCCAACAAACAAGGCCTCTTTCTACCTAGGAGGGGGTGCCTTTGTCACTGTCCTAGAGCTCACCTTGCAGCAGGATGTGTCACAGGCTCACATAATTTTGATGACCACTAATGCCAGCACTGCCCCAAAGACAACTGCATGGGCCTTGTGGCTTGACAGGACTTGGGCCCTTCTCCCTTCTGACTCTGATGATTTCTCTACATACAAACACGGACTTTTATCTCTGCAGGCAAGTCAAGCTGTCAAGACTTCTCAAGGCCTGAGTCAGTCTGAACTGACAGGGTGAGTGTGTTATACCAGGATGACCAGGAACCACCCCCTCGCTCCAACTGCTCTCCCAGTCTCCCACACTTGCCTGAGCTCCAAGTGACCAAGTCTCTGCTGTCCCTGATCATGTGGTGGAAAACCAGGAGCAGTTTGTCCAGTTGGGATTGAGTTTCCTGGTGGGCACCACTGGCCTGTTGACACTGTGTGGCCAAGGCCTCTGCTCTGTTCTCAGAGCTCTGGAGCCTCACACGCAGCTCAGACACCTCAGCCTCCAGCACATGCACAGAGTCCCTCAAGCTCCGTTCTCCTGCTCGGGACTCCTCCAGCTCCTGCAGCAGATGCTTCTCTCGAGTTGCCTGGGCAGCCTCCATCTCCTGCACTGCCTCCTGCAGGGCCTGGATCTGGAAGATGAATGCACAGAGCCTCAGGGACAGGGCTGCTCCGGAGGCAGCCGTGCAGGCAGTAGGGAGAGCAACAAAGGAGAAATGACTTCAGGCAAAAAACATGCCCAAATCAGAAGGCACAAAGCCAAGGATTCCAATGGAGACAAATGCAGGGAAAACAGGGAAAGGGAGCCAATGGGCATCCTTGAGGCTGCAGCTCTGAACACCGGCTGAACTGGCTGTGGTGGAAGTGCCCTCCCCAGCCTGCCATAGCCACGTCTGTGTCCCCACACTGCTCGGTGCCTGGCACAGGAACCAACTCCATCTGGGACAACACTGCTAACAGAGGGACAGAGAAGCTCCAAAAGAGTCTGCTGCTGCTTCTCCTCCCAGATTTCCTGCTGGGACCTGAGAGAGAATGGGGGAAAACACCGGCAGCAGACATCAGATCCAGCCTTGGCCTCTGGGTGCAGCAGCACCCCAGGGCAGAACATGGCAGCAGTGGATGCTGCTGGGAGGGGAAAGCAGTTTGGGCCTCCAAGGCAAAGGTGGTGTTGTGTTTCCCTGGAGAAGAGGATGCCAGTGCACAGATTACCTGGGTGTTGAGCTCCTGCAGTTCTCTTCTATGCTCTGAGTGGAGCTTCTCGGCCTGGTGAAGAGCAGAACGAAGCTGAGACACCTGATTGATCTGGGCCAGGTTCTTTTCTTCCAGGGTTCTGAAGCTCAGATCCTTCTCTTCCAGAGACAGAGTCAGCCTGTGGAGCAAGGCAACAGATGGCCATGAGAGATACTTGTGTCCCTTGGGTGCCTCAGAGGGGGTGGTGGAGTTGACCACTATGTGAGGCAACATGTGGAACATGTCAAGGCCTGTCTTGGGGTAGCTGATGAGCAAGTCCAGAGCTTACAGGTCAGCATAAAAGGACAGGCAAGTAAGGGTGACATTGCTGTGGGTGTCTGCTAGAGGCCACCTGAACAGGAGAAGTGGATGAGGCTTTCTACAGGCAACATGAAGCAACCTCAAAGTCATAGGCCCTGGTTCTTATGGGGGACTTTAGCTTCCCTGACATCAGCTAGAGAAGCAACACAGCGTGGGCTGTTCCTGGAAGCATTGATGACAACTTGCTGTCACAAGCAGTGGAGGATCCCACAAGGAACAGCACACTGCTCAACCTTACCCTAACAATCAGGGAAGGCCTTGTTGGAGGTGTGAAGCTTGGGGTCAGCCTCATCTGCACTGCCTATGAATGAGGTTGTGGAGTTCAGCTGGGAGTGAGGAAAATGCAGGGCAGCAAGCAAGATTACATCCATGGACCTCAGGAGAGCTAACTGTAGCTTCTCCAGCGATCTTCTTGAAAGAAGCACATGGGAACAGGCCTTGCAGGGTAAAGGGGTCCAAGTTGATATTAAAGGATCACTTCCTCCAAGCTCAACAACAAGGCATCTTAGTGAGCAACAAATCGGGCAAAGGGGGCAAGAGATCTGTGTGGATAAGCAGAGAACTCCTGTCATTCCTCAAGTGCAAGAAGGAAGTACACAGGAGATGGAAGCAGGCTCAGGCCACTTGGAATGAATATAGAGAGACTGTCAGAGTAAGTAGAAATGAGACAAGGAAGGCCAAGGCCCACCTGGAATTAAAACTGGGCAAGGATGTCAAGGACAAAAAGAAGGGCTTTTTAAAATACGTCAATAACAAAAGGAAAACCAAGGATCATGTGTGTCTGTTCCTAAATGGAGGGGAGACCCAGGTAACAGAGGATGCAGACAAGGCAGAGTTCCTGAGTGCCTTTCTTTTCATCGGTCTATACTGAACAAGACCGGCCCTCAGGGATCTCTGGCCCAGTAGACCAGGCTAAAGGAAGGAAGACTATCCCTTGGCAAGGCTTTCCTTTCAAGGAGGACTGGGTTAGCGAATGCCTGGGCAAACTTGACATCCACAAGTCCATAGGCCCTGAAAGGATGTGTCCATGAGTGCTGAGGGAGCTTGTGGACATCAGAGCGAGGCCACTCCCCATTATCTTTGAAAGGTCATGGAGATCAGGAGAGGTGCCTGGGCGCTGGAAGGAAGCAAATGGCATTCTGGTCTTCAGAAAGGGCATGGAGGAGGACCCAGGGAACTATGGGCCTGTCAGGCACACCTCAATCCCTGGAAAGGTGATGGAGCACCTCATTCTGGAGGCCACTTCTACCCACATGGAAGGACAAGAAGGTGGTCAGGAATGGTCAGTATGGATTCACTAAAGATAAATCATGCCTGACCAACCTGATTGCCTTCTACAATGAAAGTACTACCTGGGTGGATGAAGGGAGAGCAGTGGATATTGTCTACCTTGACTTCAGCAAGGCTTTTGACACTGTCTCTCACAATATCCTCCTGGAGAAACTCAGGCAGTGGGGGCTGGAGGAGTGGACAATGGGCTGGACTGAGAACTGGCAGAAGGGCAGAAGGCAGAGAGTTGTAATCAGTGGCACAGAGTCTCATTAGAGGTCTGTCATTAGTGGTGTCCCCCAGAGTTCACTTCTGGGCCCACTGTTGTTGAACTTGTTCATCAATGACTTGGA
>VZTH01006325.1:2204-39704 GCA_013397815.1 Aleadryas rufinucha
TTACTTTTTTTCCCTCTCTTCTTCTCTTTTTCTTCCCAGGAGCTGTGTCCCAGCAAAACCTTTACCCCCTCCCTGTCTTCACACCTTGGCTCTCCAGGTGGTTGCCTTTCCCTACCCCTATTTTTGTTCTGCATCACTTTTAGCCATCCACAATTCCTCTCTCCTTTTCCCACTCTTCCAAACCCCTTTTCCTCCCCGAATTATCACTCCGGGGGGGTCGAGGCCGAGCATCCTTGTCCCCATCACTGCACACTGGGGGCTGAGGGAGAGCAGCCACCGCATTTTGCCCCTTCCCAGCGCGGGGTGATGCAGGACTGGGGAGCCAGCGCTGCTCCCGAGCCTGACCCAGAGCAGCCCCCGTCCCGTGAGAGGGAATGCGGAGCCGGGGGCCGGAGGAGGTGCCCAGCCTGGCCGGAGCCGGGGCCGGAGGAGGTGCCCAGCCTGGCCGGAGCCGGGGGTCTGGGCTCCATCAGCCGCGGCCGGGATGCAGGAGCTGGACCACGAGGTGCAAATTGACGTGAGCGGGATGCTGGCAGCACCTCGGGCTGATGAAAGGACATTGTTAGCGAGCCCTTAACGTTTCTCATTAATGGCTGGCGTGGGCGGCTCAGTTTTTTGCGCTGAAAAAAGCCAGAAGACAAAAAAAAAAANNAAAAAAAAAAAAAAAAAAAAAAAAAAAAAAAAAAAAAAAGAAATCCACCTGGGCAGTAATTAAGATCGATCCCGTGCGTGGAGTTATCAATTTTTAAAACCTCTTTAAGTGCCTTATTTAGTTATTTTAAAGAGAGCTTTTTATTTGTTGCTGCGAGTTTTCCTGGAGGAGATGGGAGCGTGGGGGACTCCTCCTGGGCTCTTCTCCTTGGTCACTCAGCATCCAACCCGCAGGAAAGGCGGTGCTGGTCCATCCCTCCGCACTGCCCGCGGATGCTGCGAGGTGCCAGGGCCGCCCATCCCGCTGGTCCAGTGTTATTTGAGGTGGAAGGCTGCCTCCTTTGCTGAAATTCTCGCTGCAGATGGCAGCAGGGGAGATGAAAGAGGAGCTCCTGCTCGCTGGGTTGGCGTGGGAGGAACGAGGAGGAAGGTGAGGGTCGAGCCAGGATGGGGCTCAACCCAACTTAGGCACCAGCCGAGGTCAGGCTGGCTGGGAGAGGTTGTGTTTAATTAAAATAACCCTCAGCATGACCCCGAGTGCAGAGCTGCTGGGAGCTGATGAGGAGAACAGCTGCAACCCTTTTATCTGAGGACGAGCCACGGCGCGATGATGTAATTTTCATTTCCGATGAGCGCCGGGATGACCTAATTCCACACGGAATCTTGTCTCTCACTTCAAAGTAGGGCATTTCAGTCGATCTGGAATTCGGCTCCGCTCAGCCCCTCCCAGCCCTGCTCAGATCCAGGGCTGGAGCACCACGGCAGGACACCGGGAGTGGGAATCCCAAGTGGGTTTGGATCCAGATTTGAGTCAAATCTTTAAAACTCTGGCGAGCAAAAGGAAACCCCATTGTATTTCCATCGGTGCAGCCTGGGGTGTTTTGGGAAATTGTTTTTGTTGATTGTCCAGAGGAGCTGTGGCTGCCCCTGGATCCCTGGCAGTGCCCAAGGCCAGGCTGGACATTGGGGCTTGGAGCAGCCTGGGACAGTGGAAGGTGTCCCTGCCCATGGCAGGGGTGGCACTGGATGGGCTTTGGGGTCCCTCCAACCCAAACAATTCCATATTTCTGTGATTCTACAACTTTGTTCTCATGGCTGAGCCTTTCCAGCAGGTTCACTGTTGATTGTGGCCCATGATTTTGAAAAGCATAAGCCTCAAACGTGGTTCTTATTTCTGCTTTCACGAACCAAACACATTTTATGTGCTTTTGAAACTCCCATCAACCAGCATGGTAAGCACAGGTTGAATTTTGGGGGGCAGCGGGCACACAGCAGCCTTTCAGTAGTTAAATGACAAAACAACTGGTGGGAGGAAATGATTTCTCCATAGTGCCCAGGAAAAAAATCCCTTTGTCCTGCCTGAACAAAATGCTCACGAGCAACATTTGATCACAAAACCATTTTAATTTTTACTTAAGAGAAAATTTTCCCGTGCAGGGGCCCGGGTCAGCACCTGACCCAAAGTGCAGGCAGAGCCCTCAGGAGGGCCAGGGGTTTGCAGGAATTAATGGAACACTGCAGCGTGAGCTGCTGCACCAGAGCATCATTTACCGATGGAGGCGCAGCAAACTTGGTGCTCCCCAGCTGGAACGGGGACGGTGCCTCAGTAATCAGCTGGGATGGCTGGAAAGCAGCTCCCGTGCCCGGCCCCGTGTCCCCTTTGGCTCCCCCGGCCCCGCGGCGAGGAGGAGCCCGAGGAGCAGAGGGAGGTGACCCCACGGGCCAGCGCCGTAATTCGCAGGGAGCCAGCAGAGATCATGTCCCAGCCTCGCCCTCGGCAGCCGGGGGACGCCAGCAGAGGCTCCTCGTGCTGCCAAAGGGCCCGGAGGGGTCAGGGCTGTGCTGAGGACACGCAGAAAACGCCTTTTATTTTATCCAGAACCTGCAGAAGTTTGGCCTTGACGCAGCCCCGCAGGCTGAGCAGTTGTGGCTTTTACTGTTTGTGAAAAGCTTTCTGAAACGAAGCCTTCTTCACATAAATCAATTTTAAAATATATAATATATAGTATATAATAATATATAATGCACAAATTAATTTGGAGGGAGGAGACCGTGTGTGGTGGGGACCTCTTTTATTCAGAAGCTGTGACTGAACATCCGACCAAGGCTGGATTTCCACCACTGGAAGGGTTTCTTTGGGCTGGGTTTTTTCAAACCTTTATCCAACAATTACCATCCTAAACACCCACTCAGTGGATCAAAAGATTGACCACCACTGGTGAACAGAGATCCAGCCTCTTCAGGAGCTCCATGCCTGCAGTTTGGAGCAGGATCAGGAGAAGTGGGTTAGGAGGGAGACTCTCAGTCTCTGCCTATCAAAATGTCCTGATTTTTATAGGACACACAATTCCTGATCTCAGGGCTATTGTCCTTTCTACTTACTGTGTAAAAAGTGAGGAGGATGAGCCCCAGACCTTCCCAGTGGCTGTGGCAGATGGGTGGCAGGAGGGATGGGATTTCATCACAGAATAGAAATGGGGAAATAGAAAACTCTCCTGGTTTTTATCTATGAAATAGATATAACAGATAGATAGATTGATCCATATCTATATTATCTACACAGATACAAGGTGAGTGCCCACTCTCATGTCCCAGGCTCAGAAACTTCCCCCACGAAGAATTAGTTCTGCTTAAAGTTCTACTTAAATGAGGCCAAAATCAACTTGGAAAATAGAAGCAAAAATTGAAATGAAAGGGGTATATTGGCCATGGAAGTCTGCATTTTGCAGCCTTTAAACTGCATTTTGCAGCAGATTATTGTGCAAATAGAATCAAATACAAAAGAGGATGGGGCCGGGATGAGGTTTGAGCCTCCGAGTGTCGCTCGGCCTGGAGATCACCTCTGTCTCTGCCCAGCAACATCAGGAGCCTGGGAGCTCCAGACATGTTTGTTCACTCCCACAGCTGTTTACAGCCTGTTTATCCTCTGAAATGAGCAGCCTAAGCCCACCCTGGGCTGCTGAAGAAGCGGCTGCTTTGAGGAGGAGCAGGCTGTTAATTGAGCAGCTCCTGGTCCCCGGCTCGGCAATCAGTCTTCCCGTTCCGCCGCTGCCGATGACCAGCAAACTGTCTCCAGCCTTCTGGTTGTCAGGAAAATTGTGACAAGGCAAATGTCAGATCATGTGGAGCCTTCTGAATGTTTTTGACCCCTTCAATCTGTTTTCCAGCCCGGGTATGGCAAAGAAGCTGTGTTGGACTAATTGGTTGTCTCTCTTCTCCAGGCAGCGGATGAAGTCCAGGTACATAATCTGATTCTTTTGGATGAGCAGCATCCTGTCTTTCACAGCTTTATGTCATGTCAACCACTGCGGGATTGCTCTGGAAAAGTCCTTTTTTGCCAAAGCTGGAGCAGAAGATGTAGAGATCCTACAGCCTCTCATCTGCCGGGGTTGAGCAGTGCCCAGCGGAGGCTGCAGCTTCTCTCTGACTGTTACCAAAAAAAACCTGATTCATCTTCACTGAAACACAAAATACTGCAGCTGCCAGGAGGAAGTGATAGCTTGGAAATGCTGCACTTCCAGTTTTTTTGTTTTAACCAATACACTGTGCTTTCAGGTAGAATATTGTGTTTGAAATGACCTACATAACCACTGAGCCCGATTTCACTAAGCTGCCCTGCGCTCTGCCCAGTAGCTTTTATCCTGGACAGTGTTTTTAGGGCTTTTGGATTGGTTCTTGCCAGTGGCAGTAAAATAATATGAGAATATCAGGCTTGAATTTGGTGATCTGGGGAGGAATTAAAACACAGAGCTAAGAGGGAGCAGTGTTGGGTAAAACTGGCTGGAAACTTCAGAGCCAAATTGTCCCCAGACATCAGAAAATGGTCTGTTGTAGTTAATAGAATTGTAGAATCATGAAATGGTTTGGGTTGGAAGAGACCTCAAAGCCCATCCAGTGCCACCCCTGCCATGGGCAGGGACACCTCCCACTGTCCCAGGCTGCTCCAAGCCCCAATGTCCAGCCTGGCCTTGGCCACTGCCAGGGATCCAGGGGCAGCCACAGCTGCTCTGGGCACCCTGTGCCAGGGCCTCCCCACCCTCCCAGGAAACAATTCCTTCCCAATATCCCATCCAAACCAGTAGTTCATAGTATCCCATCTAAACCTACTCTCAGTGTGAAGCCATCCCCCCTCGTCCTGGCACTCCAGGCTCTGTAAATCACCTCTCTCCATCTTTCTTGTAGCTCCCTTTAGCTACTGGAAGGCTGCAATTGGGTCACCCCAAAGCCTTTTAAGGAGGGGAAGCACATCTGCACGTACCTTTTACCTGAGAGCACCCACAAAACTCCTCCAGCCTTCTTGCACAAGCACAGCAGAACTTTTCTGAGCACACAGCCCCTATTATTCCAGCACCACGTTTTTTGTTTAAGCATTAAAATTCAAGGCCCGACCACTCAGTTGGCAATTGGAGCTCAGAACATGCACAGTGCAAATGTGGATATATCTCGCCGAGTACACAGCCCATAAAATATGTAGTCTAAGATCACTCATTTATTTAAAGATGCTTTTTACCTCAGATGGAAAATGACACAAATCTAAATATTACAATGCCGAGTAATGTGTAACTGCCTGTATGTTACAGCCTTAACACCACGCTTTTGATGCAGAAGAGATATAGCAGCTGCACTTTAATTTCAAGCAAATTGATCCCAGATGTAAATGTTGTTTTGTTGCATGGAAGATGGTGCACAGGTAAAGCAAATACCATTGGTTTATAGTCCAACAGAGTGCTGCAACAGGATCCAGGCTCCCCTGCCCTGGCACGCGTGAAAGCTGGGAGGAGCAGGGATGTCTGCAGAGGAGACACTGGAAAGAGACAGCTTTGCTTCCTACCCTTTAAAATCCAGCCACCTGTGATGTGAGGAGCTGTTTTGAAGCCAGGAGAGCGTCGTGGTTTGTCAATTGTCCTGCAGGCAAAGATCTAAATTTGGCTTGTTTTCCGCTCCTTGCGCCGCGCGTTTCGCAGACGTGGTTTTCTCCCGACGTGTTTGTGTTTGGCATGAAAGAATTAAAAAAAAACAACTGGATTTACTGACTCAGGAAACCACTCCTTTCAAAGGAAAAATAATAGTGGTAATTGGGCTCCCCTTTGCCTGCAGATACCCCAATGTCTGTGGCACCGTGGGCAATGTATAAACAGCAAAATAGTTTCTTTATTGTCTCCTGCCTGTGGAGGATGGCAAAGCCCAAATATTCTGCTGTCACTTCTCTGCTTTTGAACAGCAGACCTTCTTATTTCTTGTCAAATAGAGCATCCTGCTCGTCCAAGGAGGGGAAACCCACAGAAGGACTCACCCCCTTGCTGCTGCCCAGTGTCAGCGCTCAGCCCAGCACAGCTCCCAGAGTTCAGGGACCTCATCCAGGAGATTTCTCAGCTCAATTATTTCTCCTTTTTCAAAAATTTCAGATGTAGGACTGAGTTACCTGTGTGGGATCTGCCTGAGCAGCCCTTCCCAGTGCAGGCTGAGCTCTGGTGGTCCTGCAGGGTGGCTGGGAAAGGGGTGCCAGCCAAACCCTCCAGCTCCCACCTCCCTTTTTCCTTTCTGTGAGCTGGGTGTCTCAGAGCCAGGGTTTCCTGCTTCTATTTGCTACTGGGTTTAGGTCAGCTCTGCAACTGGAGAGACAACTTACAGGGCCTGGAGTGCCAGGACACAGGGAATGGCTTCCCAGTGCCAGAGGGCAGGGCTGGATGGGATATTGGGAAGGAATTGTTCCCTGGGAGGGTGGGGAGGCCCTGGCACAGGGTGCCCAGAGCAGCTGTGGCTGCCCCTGGATCCAGGATTTTATGATCCTGTGCATTTCTGGTGGTTTCCCAAAGGCTGCAATTCAGTAAAATAGTGGGAATGCTGTGTTTGGATCCTTATAAATCCTTATAAACTGATGTTAAGTGATTGAAGTTAAGCTTTAGAGAGCTTCTCCTTGCCAGCCATGCTGATTTAACTCCATTTCCTCCTCAATCAGCTGAGACAGAGCAGTGCCCAAGTTGTGCAGTGGATGTGTGGCCTTTCAAACACCACAACATCTGGATAAATGTGTATATAACATACATAAAGGTGCTGCTGAAGGACAGGTACTCCTGCACAGTATTTTTTTCCCCTCACAGTGCCAGGAATTGACTGAAGCTGTCACAGAGGTGTATAAGATGTGTACAACCTCACTGTAGCAACTCCTGCAAGTATTTAGCAGCAAGACTTATTGACCATATTCAGAAGCCCTTACTCAGACAAAACCCAGAGGTCAGTGTGAGTCTCGATTAATCAATTTATTCAGGAACAGCTCACTCTTTTGGGGAGGTTTTGAAGCACATAACTTTGCCAGAATAAAAAATCAGGATTAAAATCCAGCCAGGACGAGGAAGACACAGGGAACGTTCCCCCACACGGGCTGTTCTCTGGTGGGACTGCAGGTGTTGCAGAGGAGGAAATGGGAATTTTTGGGTGGCAGGAGGAGGCTGGGACGTGAGGGGAGGTGGCAGCGAGCACTCAGCCTGACAGAGCTGCTGTATAACAGCAGGGCACTCACCTCAAATCACGGGTTGTGAAAACTGACATTTCCATTCAAATTACTCCGGTAGCCAACTGCTCCCCGGTGCAGCTCCTCCCGCAAGTGACACGGTGACAGTGATCCAGGAATTTAACTTGCTGTTGTCTCGTTCCAAGCGGAATTGTGAAGTTTGTGACATGCATTAGGAGGATGGCTCCCGGTCGCAGCCGGAGCTTTGTGTGCCGGTGCCATTAATCACGGGGCGAGGCAGAGCCGGGCAGCGGTGTCAGCTCAGGGTGCCTGTCCCTGCTGGGAGCTGCCGAGCCCTGCTCCTCATCTCCTCCTTTCCCATCGTCTGAGCCAGCAGCTCCCGCTCCACTGAAGTTTTCCTGGCACCTCCTGCTTCCTTGAGGGTTTTTTTTTTTTTAAAAGTCTCTCTCTTTAATTATGACGGGCAGATCATCTGTTCTTGACACATGAGTAGCTGATGGCCGCGTTGCTGTGCTCTCTCCTCTCCTCAGGGATGCCTCTCGGATTCTTTTTCTCTTTTTCTCAACGTGGCTTTCATTGCAAGTCGCCTTTTAAATTTCTGTCTAACCTTTTAAGCAGGAAGCCTTTTCTGTTCATGAAATAAGGCAGCAGGTTTGTGATTCGAGGTGTTTGCCACGCACAGGCTGAAGCTGTGGACAGTTTTTTCCCAACTTCCCTTTTGCATGGCATCGCCATAAAACCCCTTTGGTTCCTTGTGCTCTGCCCAGCTCTCACCAAACTGGTTCTGGCTCCATCCTTTGGTGCTGGAGCCAAAGCATTTGGCAGTGGATTGCCTGTCTGTGCCTCAGAGGTTCCTGATCTCCACCCAACCACTGCCGCTGATGAGCAGGGCAGCAGAATCTGAGGTGGGTTCCTTGTACCCCGTGGTGGCACCACTCAGAAGAAAATCCCAGGGCCCATCCAGCTGGTGTGGCCCCACGGGGCTGGGAGAGGTCAGGACATGGTTGGGGTCAGGCTCTGGGCCCCCTTGTTCTGCCCTGCAGGAGGAGGATGCTGCAGGCCTTGGGAATTCCAGCCAGCCATGGCAGAAGCAGCAGCCACAGATCTGAACATCCCCGAGCTCAAAAACCATCCACATCTGGATCTCAGCCTGGGCATCTTCCCTCAAAACTCGTGTTTGGAACATGATAGCCAGCAAACACATGGGCCAGTTATTAAGGAAAATGTAATTATAAACTCATGTTGATCTACACTCCTTTAATAAAAAATAGGCTCCGTTATTGTTGTCCCAGTCAGAAGAATAATTAATGCCAATTTCATAGGGAATCATCACCTCCTTGGACAGGCAGTGACTGTAACAATATTTTGCAGCAAAGCCTTCAGAAGGAGAAGGAAAACTCCAGTGTGTGCTGAGTGTCTGTGAGTCACAGCCCTCCCTGCCTGACAACAGGAGTCAATAAACCAAATACATCGGCTGCTGATTCGACACCGTGCACCAAACGTGAGGGAAGGCATCCTGCTAAACTGAGGTTATCCCAGCATTCTCAAATTAGAGTTTTCATAGAAATATTGCATTTCTAATGATGTACAACCAACACACTCAGGGTCAGTTGTTGGGATATCTGGGATCCTGGAATGTCCCACTACTCAAAGGCTACGCTTTGATCTTGTGTCGAAGCTCATCAAATCACAGAATGGTTTGGATTGAAAGAGGCCTTTAAATATCACCCAGTGCCACCCCTGCCACGGGCAGGGACACCTTCCACTGTCCCAGGGTGCTCCAAACCCTGTCCAGCCTGGCCTTGGACACTTCCAGAGATGGAACAGCCATAACTTCACCCTCATTTACAGAGCCCTGTTGGGTTTATTTCATTTTTGAAGACAAATCCACCTATTGAGACAAGGTTTGACCAAAACCATGACATTTGCAGGCTGAGCCTCCCTCCAGCTCCCTCAGCCACTCCTGGGGCTCCAGCCCCTTCCCCAACTCCCTTCCCTTCCCTGGACACGCTCCAGCCCCTCAATGTCCCTCTTGTCCTGAGGGGCCCAGAGCTGGACACAGGATTCGAGGTGGGCACAACCCTGCTTGACCAGGGAGCTCCTGATTGCCTCAAGGCACTTCTACAGAGCAGAAATGCTAAAACACATAAGAACCTCCCCGAAATTACTGAACAAGCAGATGCTCAAAGCTGCAGAAGAGTAGAAAACTACTGGAGCACAGAAAACAAATTTCAAATCTGGGGGTGCTGCAGCATTTGCAATTTCTGTTATAGAGACCATTTCTTTTACACGCTTTGGATGAGGAATAAATGAAACCCAACCAGTTTAGGGAATATCCAGCTGCCTTCTGAAGTGTCAGGAAGCACCACTTCCCTCATTGTGGGACGGAACAAATCTCCCGTGGTCGGGCCAAAGGCAGAGCGAGAGCTCCGGGTTTGGGGTGAAGGAGATATTCCGTAAAAATCGTGGCTTTCATGAAGATGAAGCACAGCAAAAGTAGCACAAAAGTGCTTTGATACGCTGGTGAATGGAGGATTAACTGCACAATGCTGTGAATTCACTGTGTCTCCTGTTTGTTTGCTGTTTGTTCATGGTGCCAGCAATAAAAACAATGTTTGGCTGCTAAAAGTGCTAAAAAAGGGCTTTTTGGTGCCCAGAATCTGCTTGCCAGCAGGTGAGTGTGGTGGGGAGGGAGAAGGGGGGAAAGCTCGGCTTCATTTTTTTTCAAGGGTGGAAATTGAACGCTGGGAGCCCAATTCACATTTGATTTCTTATCAAAACTCTTATCTCTGTCACTGAGCTTGCACAAACACCACGAAAAAAACCACACACACAAAAAAAAAAAAAAATCCAAAAAACCAAAACAACAAAAACTAAAACCAAAAGCACCAAATGCAGCCTGGCAGGGTGGGTTATTTATAGCAGCCCTCTGCCTTTTGTCAGCTCGGTGGGCTGTGGATGTCGCTCCCAAATAAACCCCGCTCTGTGCAGCAGGGGAGGAAGGGTCCTGTGGGGAGCACGGATGTGAGCTCATGTCCACGAGACAGAGAGAGAGAGAGAGGCTGTGGCACAAAGCACTGCTGGGCAAGAGCCACCCCAATCTAATCATCGGCTCTGGTCGTCAGCGAGAGCTGTGGGAGAAGGCGTTGTATAAAGCAGACACATCCAGGAAATAATGCCTGCCCAGTGCAGCCAGATGGAGTGGGGATATCCTGACAAAGCATTTATTTTAATAAATGTTCAATTAAAATTATTTCTGTAGTGCAAGCACGGTCCAGAAGTAGTATGGGAATTAATAAGGCTGCTGGTGGAAACTAACGTTAGGGGAGTCGTGCTCTAGTTGAGGATGAGAGTTATAAAAAATAAATCTTGTAGTTTCTGTAGGGTTGTTTTGTGTGTGTGCAAACCAGGAAATCTTGGTTCATGTGATGCTTTCAAATGATGTTTTTTTGAAATTCCAGCTCTTTTAATCACAAAATGATCACCAATAGCAGCAACAGTTCCTCCCATGCCCAGGCAGTGTGTCAGTAATCCCTAGATTTATATAAATAAAGGGACTGAGGAAAAACTGCAATGGAAACTTTTATATGTAATAGAGAAACACAGAATGGTTTGGGCTGGAAGGGACCTTAAACCCCACCCAGTGCCACCCCTGCCATGGGCAGGGACACCTTCCACTGTCCCAGGCTGCTCCAAGCCCCATCTAACCTGGCCTTGGACACTGCCAGGGATGGAGCAGCCACAACAGATCCACTGTTTAATCAAAATTTTATGGTAGCAGAGATCTCAGATGAGCAGAGGAAGATTTTTCTGGTTTCTACACTGGTATAATTCCGTTTATGTGGGAATTTGTGGGTACATGGATCCTGTATTACATGGCCAGGGCTCTTCACACAGGTGAAATTGTGCAGGGGTTGAGCAAACCCTGAGCACCAGGAGTTTATTTTATTAATTGCAGCCTGGTCTTCATCCTCTTAGTTGTTTATTTATCAAAATGTAATGTGTGTTTTAATTTAGGTTGCATTTCTGGGAATGTGTGCAGGTGGAAGGCACCTGGAAATACACAGAAATTGGAGTGGAGGTGGCCAAGGTAGGGATGGGTCTGACACTTATAAGCAAGATTCTGAAAATTCTAGAGCTGACACTGTTACATTTCATTTTCATTTTTAAATTATTTTAAGTTTAATATAAAATTTCATTTAAAATATTTATATTACATTCTATTGTATTATATTATTTTATATTCTATTATATTATCATATAATGTATAATTAGAATAGTATAGTTATAATAGATGGTATTATATATTGTATTTAATATGGTGATATTATACAATAACTAATCATATAAATATGACTTTAAAATTTAAAAAGAAACATTTTAATTTTGAAAGAAGACATTTGGTGTTTTTCTGAGAAAATCCTACAGTGTGTAGTTCGGAATTTTTTTGGAGGTGATTCATTTAGCCCAGCGATGAGACCTGAGTGGTTATCCTGGATCTTTTCCCTTATTTTGGATTTTATTTGTGCCCCTGGCCCAGCTCCAGTGCCCTGTTGGTGGCAGCACCCGGGTGTCCCTTCCTGGCTGGGACAGCACACACGGATACAGACACACTGTGATGAGAGAAAATTAGATTTAAGCTGTGGCAATCAATAAACCTGAAAACAGCCAAGTATTTCTAGAAAAAAGGCTTTGGAGAAGTGTCTCTGGCCCAGAAAGAAAAATCTTTTGCGCTGTCTGAAATTCCTGGAAGTGTTTTTTTCCTGCCACAGCTGCTGCTTCAAAGCCTCGGTGGCTGCTTCAGAACTTCCCTCCCTGGGGTCACCCAGAGGGGTCAGGTGGCACAAAGGGGACAGGACCCAGGGCTGCCCCTGCCCACCGGGATGTTCCCATGGAAAAGGGGTGTGGAGCATCCTGGGGGTCCCATCAGAGCCCCCTGCCCTGCTGCCAGGCCAGGCCAGGCTGGACATTGGGGCTTGGAGCAGCCTGGGACAGTGGGAGGTGTCCCTGCCCATGGCAGGGGTGGCACTGGGTGGGATTCAAGGTCTCTTCCAGCCCAACCCATCCTGGGATCTGCCAAGGTGGTGAATGCCCAACCCAGCACGGTGTCCCTCAGGGTTTTTGCCAAATCCCAAAGCTCCCACAGCCTCAGTGCCGTGTCCAGTGGGCTGCTGGGGCCCAGATCCCTGTTGGCCCTTCTGAGGAACACTAACCCAGGCTGCAAATATTCAGTATTCCAATATTCAAGGAGTTGGACTTTGCTGATTCTTGTGGGTCCCTTCCAACTCAGGGTATTCTGTGACTCTGTGATATTGAAATTCCAGCTGCCGGTGTAGCTGGGGAATGAAAACAAGGGGAAGGGAAACATTGGAATAAATTAAATAAGAAATCTATTCAGTGAAAAAAAGCATAATATGGGTTTTGCAGTACCTGCAAGCAGAGGAGCTAAAGACCTGTCATGAATGTGCTTCCAGGTGTGAGTAGCTACACACTGGAGCAGTCCTTGAGAGTGCACTATGCTCAGGGGTGAAAAGCAATGTTTAAGTCTTCACAGGCTTTGACTCTAATCATTCAATTTATTTGTGACAATATTATTTGTTCATTCCTAATGAATAAATACTGTTAATAATACAGATCCTTTACATTTTCTAAACACTGTTAATAATAAAACATGGTTTAATTTAAATACACGACACACAAGTGCTGGCACTGTACAGATGTGAGTTAAAAGACTGGAGCAGCATTTTAATTTTCAGGCCACTACCAATGCTCGTGGTTCCGTTGCCATTTTGGACGTTGCTCTGCGCCTTCTAAATTTGCTCACGACTAAAACCCTCACATTTAAATCCTCACAGCACTAATTAAAGGGTTTTGCTGTCTCCTCGCTCCGGGTGCAAGCCGCGCCTCTTTAAAGCCGGCGCGTCCCCCCCAGCCACTGCCAAAGGGGAAAGAAACAAATAAATAAACAAACAAACAAACAAATAAATAAATAAATAAAGGAGGCGGATAGGTAAATAAATAAATAAATAAATAGATCTGGTAATTTAGTACCAGAAAGTTAATTCAGGGGACCTCTAACCTTCAAACCGCCGCGCGACTATTGATTTTCAATATCGCGCGGGCCCACGCCACCCGGAGCGTGTGGAGCAGCAGATTCCGAGCGGTTTTTCCCTCATCAGCCCAGTCCCCGAGTAGTTGGTGCATTAAGACAACAAACACCGGCGGCTCCCGGCCTGTCTCAGGGCGGCCCCGCGGACGTGCCGGGCCTCTAATGAACTTGGGCTCTTGGCGAACAGATCATGGCAAGGGGGGCACCGTCATCGCCTTCCCCGGCTCCCCGGGGCCACGCCACGGCCGGGATGGAGGTGACCTCTGGCAGTGGGGGGGATGTGCCCTGAGGTGGCCTCCAAAATCCCGCTGGCCTCACCCCAAACCGCTGCTGTTTCCCGTTTAATTCCATCCCCCCTGTCCGCTGCTGAACCTGCTCTTCCCCACCCAAGACGCAAATGAAGATGGAAGGAGCGGCGCTGCTCGGAGCGGCTCTGAACCCCGTGCCTGGATTAGTCAGTAATACCAGGACATGCTGCTTGAAACACCTTCCTCCTTCTGTAATCACCAATTAGTGCAATCAGCGCCCGGGCTGGCGCGCTGCCGGCCACGCGTGGCATGCCCGGCCCCGATGAAGATGTGCTTCCACCCTCGCACCTAAAAAAGGACTTTCTCCTCCCCTTCTCTCCCTCCAGCTTTATTGATTATTGAAAATGTTACATCCCGGGGAGGAAAATGTCATTGCTTTAAATACCAGCCTTAGCAGTTGGGAAAAGTTCTTTTTCACCCAGGCGTGCGTGATGGAGAAAAATTTAAACAATGGAAAAGACGGTGAAATACATGGAATTTTAAAGGAAAAAAGAGTCGTTTGTGTGTTGATTCGACTGAGCAGGAGCTTCCCCCCCCCCCCTTAAGTAAGTGAGCACGTCTCATACTGGACTTTTTTACTGGAACGGTGAAATATATAATGAAATCCAACAAGGAAACTGGAAAAACAGCCAAATTGGTGCAGCAAAGTGGTTAATAGGATCATTAGCCTCCTCGCTGTATTTTTTTGGACATTGTGTGCCTGTACCGTAGTCCTCGAGAGCAGATTGCAGGAACAGGCTGACAGTTACCCGCTAACTCAGCAGTGCTGGGTGCAAACTGCCATCTTCCTGTGGATTTACAGCTGCCACTTCTGCTACTTCAATTAGTTCTATAGCACACAGATGTTGCTTAAATGTTGCTGCTAATGATACTGCAATAAGCGTAAGATTCATGCCATATTTTGAGGCACGTAAATTTCTCAAGTGGCACAATTAAAGTGGAAATATTAGGTGGGGAGAACTTGGCAGTCTCTCCAACTTGGAAAGCGCACCCGCTATGCAATAATGGGTCAAAAATTCATTCAAGTTTTACTGCTGTTCAGAGTTTTAAAAGACTTTTCACAGTTGAATGCAAAGTAGTAAAAAGCAGAGTATTAGGAAATGAGAATGCTGTTGTGTTATTCAGACATGACTTTTTAATTTCAAATTGGGATCACTTGCCCGCCACGGCCGCGAGGGCCGCGCGCTGCCCGGCCGCAGCGCCGCGGTGCAGGAGGAATAAATCAAAAGTTTTCTTTAATACTGATTTAATTGAAGGTTCGGCGTGGTGGTTGTGTTAGCGGGGGGAGGGGGGGGAAAAAAAAAAAAGAAAGGAGAAAAAATGGTTTCCTGAATCACACAGAGAGACAGCATCAATCATTTCCGAAGCCAGATGTAGCCTCCAAACTGCAGCCTGACAACACATCTCCTGTTTGTGCAGCCACCAAGCAATTATTCTTTCCATTATATCTCCCAATGACAGATCTCCAAACCCAGGGCTGTAAAAATTAGAGTTTGGGCTTATACAGTTGTGTCGGGTCTTAAAAAAAAAAAAAAAAAAATAAGAAAACTTATCATGGCTGCAGTGTTTATGAGCTTGTCAAAGTACATGTACATAATTTTCATCAGAATTTCTTTTACCTCATTTCCAACCCTTCAGGATTAGATTTATCAGCAGCTCTGTGCCGGCGTCCGAGCGGCTTTTCCACCTGCGAGCGGGATCCGGCTGCGGGGAGCCTGTTGGGGTGGCTCTGGTTGGGAAATGGGAAAGCTTTTCTTCCTCCTCATCTTTTCTTCCTCTTTGTCTCCGTCATTTATTTCATCATTTTCTTCATCTTCAATTTTTTTTCATAATTTTCTCAATTTTGGTAATTTCATCATTTTTTCATCATTTTCCTCATCGTCATTTCTTTTTCATCATTTTCATCTTCACTATTTATTTCATCATTTTCTTCACCATTGTTCACATTTTCTTAATTTTCATCGTTTTTTTCTTCATCATCATCATTTATTTCATCATTCTCCCAATCTTTTTTTTCATCACTTTGTTAATTTTCCTCATTTTCTTCATCCTCATCCTGTTCTTTACCACTCCCTTCATCTTCCTTCAAACATTTCTCCTGCTCAAATATTTTTGTAGTGCACTGCCTGGGCTCTCCATGCAATTTAGGTGTAATTTTTAGAAACACTGAGGCCTGTTTGGTGCATTCATCACTGTGAATTTGTCGTGAGGCTGAAGCACCAGTGGCAGCACTAAACTGGGCAGCAAACCCAAAGCTGGAAATCCACACATAATTTCCATTTAATGTTTAATTTATTTGTACTGGGGGGAGATTATCAGACGAGCACTGACTTTGAAAATTCCAGTATGGGCAGTATTTTAAGGATGAAGTTGAATGTTAGGAGAAGCCATCAGTAGTAAATTAAGGTGAGCATCAGTACCTCACATCTAAACTACTGATTTTCTACCCCATTTCCATTTCTCTGTGTGGCTCCATCCCACTCCTGGTTTAGATTATATGATAATATTTAATTTTTTCCCAATATCCCATCTCTCCCTGCCCTCTGGCAGTGGGAAGCCATTCCCCCTTGTCCTGGCACTCCAGGCCCTTGTCCAAAATCCCTCTCCAGCTCTCTTCTAATTTTTTTCTCATAGTGAACACAACTATGAAAATCAAAATAGTTTTCCACGATTTCCCCTCTAAAAAATTGATAAATGAACATACTTTGAGCTCTGCTCTGCAGTAGCTACTGAATTTTTTTGCAAACTAAACCTAAGATGGAGAAAAAAAAACAAACATAACGTCTAATGTTGGTTTTCAGGAGAAAGACTGCAGAGGTCTCTGGCTTGTACTGGTGAACATCAGGATGTGATGATGATTTTATGGAATTTAAAGAAACAATGCCCTGTCCTTAAATAATTTTGTTTCTGCAATTCATCAAAGGTTTTTGTCTTCCGGTATATGAGTGGTCACCTGTGATTTGTCCCTTAAAGGAGTAGTTAGGTCCAAAATGGAGCAGAAAAAAGTCAGCTTGGCTCCAAATATCACACCCAAATTATCTGTCCAAGTTGGTGCAACAATATTGGAGTTTATAAGGCTCTGTGAAGTTGTCGTGGGATTATGCTGTGATTTACTCACCATATGATTTATTGGGTGAAAAATCAAATTAAATCTGCGTAGTTACCTGAACAGCCACCAACACTGGCTGTGTTTGTGCTCCCTGATGGACAGACCATGGTGCCTCTGGTGTAAATGCCATGGAGAGACCAGCAGGGACGTGGCAAAGCGGTCCTTGAACTTCCCAGCTCTCAGAATTTGCTGGAAAGGCTTTCCTTTGCATTGGCAAAGACTTCCTGACTCGGTCCCACTCTGACTTTGGCAGTTTGTTTCTCATCTCAAGTAGCCTCTGTAATCTATTATGATATATAGGCCAGTCTGATCCCCCCCCTCGCTCCAGCCTATGTCCTCTTTCTATTTAGGAATTAATTATGATGCTATCTCATATAACTCATTAGTATCAATTAATTCTTCCCCTTTCATGATTTTATATAGCTAAATTAGATTGCCTCTTAGGAACCTAATAATCAGTATTGGACTCATTTAGACATATCTTTTTTTCCTCTTCTCCACCCAGTTTCACTTGGGCACTGGGTTGTGGTGGTGGGAAATGCCCCATCCCATCCAGGGGGGACAGTGCCACTGTGCCCCATCTCCACCACACCCACCAGCTCTGGCCTCACCTCACCCACCATTCTGAATTCTAGCAGTCTTCTCTTATTGTTATTTATTTATCTGGGGGCTGCACGAGATGTTATTCTTGGTTAACCAGGGTGAGTAGGAAATATCTGACTTCCAGAATTTGGCCAAACCATTGTGAATTCTCTTTCCCTTGAACTCGCCACAGGGGCAGGGAGAGAGTGGAGGGAGATGCTGGTTTTCCTCGTTCATCCTGGTGGGGTGTTAAGTTTGAAATCTCAGCGTTGCTGGAATTCACATGTCCATATTTAACTGCTTCACTGCTTACTGGCACATCGGATCCAGCCAGGGAAAAAAAAGCAGGAATATGATTGAATATATCTGGCAGGACCTGATATTCCCACTCATTTTGAATCTGATCCAGCAGCAGCCAAGGCAATTAAATAACAAGTTTTTCTCCGGCGAAATGAGTTGCAAAATGCCCCCAGCTGCATGATGTAGGAAATACACCTTGATTTTACTAATTGCTGTGCCTGTACCTCACTGGGGTGGGCCCAAGGCGGCTTCCCAGGATCCACATCATGTATTCCAAGGAACTGAGCCTGGATTGGGATGGGTTATCCCCCACTATGAGGCACTGAGTGAGGGCTGTGGGCAGGGGGTGGTGAAAGGTGAGGGGATTTGCCTTGCTGGAAACATCAAACACCCAGCATCATCTGCCATCCTTGGGCAGCACCACGCTCCAGATGCTCCCATGACTGGCCAGGAGGAGAGCTCAGGCTCAGCCTCCTGCTGAACAAAGGCCAGGCTGGGGTGGGTGCAGCTTAGCTTTGGTGAGGCAGCAAAATGCAGCCTAAAGAGAAGAATTTCAGGAGATCAGCTGGTGTGGTGTCAGAGCTTCTCCATCATGGGCTGGAGCTGAACCATGGGAGAAGCATCACCAAACACCTGTGATCTGCTCTATCCCATCATAACCTCCAAGGAGCTGGAATTTTTTAAAAAATGTAATGATTTGAAAGGAAAATGTGTTAGATCTGAGTTATTGCAGGCTGCAGCACACACGTGCCTGCACACACGTGTGATGGGCTTGGAGCAGCCTGGGACAGTGGAAGGTGCCCCTGCCCATGGCAGGGGTGGAACTGGATGAGCTTTAAGTTGATGAGTTTTTGGTTCCTTCCAACCCAAACCATTCCATGATTCTGTGGTATTGCATCTCCTTTACATCACCTGGTACTGCAAAAACATGACCCAAAGTGGTACCCCAACTCAGGACCAAGCTGGGCATCAGTCCTTCTCCCAGCAGCAGCTTTGGAAGATGGAAATGGAAATGACTTTATTGATCCCAGATTTTACTGTTTCCATGTTCAGTGCCAGATCAAACAACAGGGCCGGTGACAGGAGGGCTCTGCTGGGAAACCGAGGCACTCAAGGAGGTTTTAATAAGCAGAATAAGGAGTGTAATTGCTAAATCTCAATTCAGGATGATGTGGGTCAAGGGAAGGAAAAGGAAGGGTGGGTTTTTGTGAAAGGAGAGGAAAAGTCGAAAAGCTGAGGCTCACAGGATAACTTTGTTTAGGGTTTGAAGCCTCCTGTGTCTCCCATCGCTCCCCCAGCATCCAGCTGCTCACCACCCTGCCCCAAGCACCCACTTCAGGGGGATGGACAGGGAAAAAAAAGAAGGAAGAAAGAAAGAGGGGGGGAAAAAATAACCCAAAACTTGACTAGAAGGACAAAAAAATATTTTTGAGAAAACCACAAGTCTGTTTCCCTCAAAATTTATAGAAAATTCAATCTTATCCCCATTCAAGATGGTTTTCAAATATGATTTTCACTGAAAATGAGGCAAAATGTACTATCTGATCTATCTTTTATTAATTTTTCCCTGAGAATGTCAGCTCATTCTCTGAAGGGGAGATTATTCCCATTATCAACAAATTTAACTGGTTTTGTTCAAATCTAAGAGCGTTACTGAATTTGCACTTCCTTTGACTGATCAGGGAGCTCTCCCTATTATTTAATTTATTTACATTCATGTATGCAATTATGTTTCATAATCTGATTATGTGGTTTATATCTTTGTAGGGATGAGAATGCAGAATCTTGCATTTCTTTTTTATTCTATGAGTTTTCAAGTACTTTTTGGATGGAAATGAGAGCTCAGGACCACTGTGGTGAGAAGAGCATTAATTCCATCAGTTAACCAGACCTACCAAAATCGTGCTGCCTGCAAAATCAAGCAGCATATTCTGCACCTGAATGATAAATTTCATTAATTAATTTCACTGATAAAGTTAATATACAAAGGAGATATTATTATCTATAGTAAAAAAAAAATTAATAGGTGGTTTGTGAGCATCACATCCTTAAGATACTAAAACCCAGAAGATCTTATCCTTTCAAATTTATTTTTTATTCATAGATAGGGAGAGGAAAACACATTTTGTGCTCTTCCAACTCCCAATCATGTTTTCAGTTCTGAGTGAATTAGTCATTGACCTGAACCAGATGAATACATTAAAATGAAGAGAAAACCCAACCCAACTCTGCCACTGCTGAAATTGCTGTCACCAAGTTTTTCAGTGCAAAAACTCTGACTCCAGGTGCTGAGCTGGATCCTGCCAGCCCAGTCATCTGAACCACCTCGAGATGACCTCAGAAAGTGTCATCTGCCTAAAACTATTTCGCATTTCATCTGAATTATTTATCAAAGTTATTCTTTTCCTTGGGCTCCTTCCCACAGCAGCCTCTGCACTGATCCAAACTGGTGGGTGAAATGCCAACCTCGGCCCCTGGCAGTGTCCAAGGCCAGGCTGGACAGGGCTGGGAGCACCCTGGGATAGAGGAAGGTGTCCCTACCCGTGGCAGGGGGTGGCACTGGGTGATCCTTCAGGTCCCTTCTAATCCAAACCATTCTGTGATTCTGTGACATCAGAAGAGTGTTAAATAAAACCTCCCCATCACACAGTTTGGGAGAAAAAACTGTCCTGCTGATAATGCTCTCATAAGTTATTTTGTAATACTTGGGGGCTGCACCTGGCCAGCATAAGCAGATGTTTGCTTCTGGTAGCTGCTTTCCAGGCGAATTAAAAAAAAAATAAAAGAAAACCAAGTTTAAAATTATTTATTGCAGATTTCTGGTGTACATCAGTAATGTAAATGTAGCTACTTGTTCAACTGTATTTTTCTCTGCATTTATTCCTTTTTGAGCCATTCCAGTTACTTGGTAGTGGCATTTTACAACCACCAAAAGCAGAGCATTTTGGACATCTTTATGTGCAATACCCTGAAGAAGATTGCTCCAGGATACCATTTTTTGGTTGAAAATGTGGCTCTCAGTCTGTATTTTCCCTGTGCTCAGTCACTCCTCAGGGCTGAGCTGCTGAAGGGTCTTAACAAATCCCTGGCTGGGGATGTGCAGCTCTGGAAAGGGACTGAGATGGGCAAGGATGGCTTGGTTTGGACCTCTGTGAAATGTTATTTCAGCAGGTTTGGGCCAGTTAATCCTGGTTTAGAGCTCTGAAAGGTCTCTGAGTAGCTTTCCCATTAAAAAAACCCGATTATTTATGTTTATATTTTGCTAAACACTGATGTCCTTGGGCCCCTGTCCCTCAGGCTTTAACAGCTCCAGGGATTTGTTGAGATTTGTTAAGATTTATGAGGTCCATGGTCCTCACCCATGGGCTTGCCTGCACCCCTTGGTGCCTCAGAGCCTCGGGCTGGTCCCTACCCACTGCTTGGCCTCTGAATTTTTTCAGGCTGTGCTTAAGGGATGAAGTAAGCGAGGGAATAGTTGAGGAGAAGTCTTGGAAGTCGTTGTAGAGACACTTGGGACACTACAGTGTTTGTTGGACTCGTGACCTACTCTGAGATGAGACACATGGATAAATCAGCAAGGTGAAGAAGAACCACGGACTGAACTGGTCTGCCCAAAGAGACCTGAGATGGCTATTAGAGGTTGTATTATTATTATCACTAATATTATTTATACTCATTACAATTTTTTTTATGTCTGTGGACACGAGAGCCTGGACCAAGAGCTGTCCTAAGGAGGAAAAGGGTCACTGGTCACTGGCACAGGGTGCCCAGAGCAGCTGTGGCTGCCCCTGGATCCCTGGCAGTGCCCAAGGCCAGGCTGGACACTGGGGCTTGGAGCAGCCTGGGACAGTGGGAGGTGTCCCTGCCATGGCAGGGGTGGCACTGGATGGGCTTTAAGGTCCCTCCCAACCCAAACAATTCCAGAGACATCCCAAGCACTTGCTCCCACAACAGAGTTCCACAGCACAAGAGAGGAGATTATTAAATACAACTTTATTGGGTTTCGTTGTACAATTTTTTTTCACATCTTCCTCCTTTCTTCTCTCCATCTTCCCCTTGGTATTTCCATCCCATGCTTCCTCGTGGCAATTCTTGACTGGCTGTGTTACCCACACCAAATCCAGCCTCAGTTTCCTTTGTTTCACTTGATTTTTCTATTTTAGATTTTACACAGTAGGAAATCTGTGATTTTTGTCTGGTTGAAGCAAAGCAGCTTTCAGACAATTTGCTTGCACCCTCACCACCCCTGGTGGGTCTGTTTTGGGGGCAGTTGCTGTCTTTTGCTGCAAAGTCATTTCTCAAACATCCCAATTTATTTCATGGTCAATGCATACAAAGAGTCACATCACCAAAATCCTCTAAAAGCTTTGTGGCCACCAAAAATGTACCGTTTTGTGACTAATTAACTTCATCCTTTAATTCATTATGTCCTTTCAGTAGTAGCACAAAGTCAACAAAGAGAAAACAAAACTGTTAATTGCAACTGTTTCTTTATTTGAATATTCAAGAAATAAAATGTTTAAGAAATAAAATAGAATCACAACTGTATCACCTCTGTCACTGTCATATTCCACCTGGCCAAAGTGCTCCAGGGATGCCACCAGCTGAAGGTGGGTCCCAGACCAGGAGTTTTCAACTCCTCCACCAGATAACTTCAACCTGAGCACTGAGAAATTATATTTGATATTTTTATCTAACAATGAAATTTAGCATTACATATGAGAAAGGGAAGTGGCTTGGATTTCATTACCTGATTTCTACAATTTTAAGTTCTAGGACAGCTCATTTAATCACAGCTTTAGTGTGTTCTGAAGTATCTGGCTATAGACAGAGTTTGGAACGATACCAGCAACTTTTTAAAACTTTTCATGACTTTTGGGACTTTAGGAACATTCCTCCTCTGTGTGCTTTAGTTTAGAGGTTGTCTGCACGCCCTGACTCCAGACTGGGTGCTTTCTCTCCCCATTCCTGCAAAACTTAGGGCACTAAGTTTTAACAACGACAAGCGGTCAAAAAAAAAAAAAAATCAATCTGCAATCAGATTTGAGGGGTTTTGATTTCCTCTGATGAGCTCCAATTTCATTAAAAGCCACCTTACCCGCGCATAAAAGAACCCCTTGAAGGGCAAAGCGGGGAATTGTCTCAGCGAGCATAAAGAACCGGCGCTGCTTTGTGCGGTTCATTCAGGGCATTAATTGCGGGTGTCGCTCGGCAGATGCGGCGTTATCGGCGCCGCGATCTGCGCGGGGAGGGCGGCGCGGCACAAGGGCTCGCATTCAGGAGCCATCCCGGGCCCTATCGACGCTCCGGTTATCAACGAGCCCTTATTATCTGCTCAGCGGCGGATCGCAGCCTGCCCGCGACATAATAAGCTACAAATCACCGGTGGGGGCCTTTCTGCATTCTCCTAATTGTGTGTGTTCTCTGGAAAAAAAAAAAAAAAATTATCGCCGGGCCTCTTGTCTTGATGAGAAATTGACATTTTCTGGCGGAGCCCGGCGAGGACTATGTGGGGAGATAAGACTTATAGTTGTTTTAAAGGAGTGCAGCCATTCTTTCAGAGGCCTCTTTATTGCTCTAGTTGACCCACTTGATGAGTATGGATTTCATGAGGTCTTTTTCAGCATTTGAACTATAAAAGGTTCAGAATGACACCACCCCTTATAGACAAAAGATAACCTTGCCCTTTGAATATATTGATTCTTTATTAACTAGGCTGTTTAATGCAATGAAATGAGGCATTAGATTGAAGCCTATTTCAAGTGCTTTGAATAATCTTTAAAAGCTTGAAAGACTTTTAAGAGCTGCTCTGCAATAATTGGCGTGTACTTTTAGAGACTCTTATTCCTTCGTTTTGATTAAGGAATTTTTATCCTCTTCCTATGTCTAAACTCACTGTGGGCTGACACAACATATTTCCTCAGCAGGGCTCTTACCCAGATGTGTCGTAGGTGGTGGATTGCTCTAGGAACTGTCATATGTGGTTTCTCTCCTTTTGTGTTTTCCTTGCATTGAAAGTTGGAGGAACCATTTAGATGCTCGTTATTCAAACCTTTGAAACGAAACTAAAAGGAAAAGCGCCAGTAGGCATCGTGCAGACTTTCATCCCTAAAAAACCAGTTTATTTTTTAGTGGGATGCATTATGCCGCTGTTCAAACACGATACACAGACACACACTCAGAGTGGAACAGTTTTCAATGCAAAATAATAATAATAATAATAATAATAATAATAATAATAATAATAATAATCCAAAGTGCTCTGCAGCTTTAACACCTGTTTTCATCGAATATGTTTTCATCAGACATGAAAACTATGGAAATACTGGAGAAGAAAGGAAACATGGTTAAAAATCCTGGTTTTCCTTCTTTGTAGGTGGTGAGTGCAGTGAGTTTCACCTTCTCCTCCCTCCATCCCTTAAGCACGGGCAGCTGAGGAGGGGCTGGGACACACAGCGTGTCCTTTGGCACTGTACCCACATGCACCACTACATCCATTTACCTTGGAGCTCCCAGGTTCTCAGTGCCCTCTCAAAGTTGTCAGCAGCCCTCTGATTAATGACCGGATCAAACTCCATAACAAACTCCCTGTTTTACCACCACAGGTGCTTGCATTCCTCTGCCAGACCCATATTCCTGCAGAAATACCCTTTTTTTTTTGGTGGTGCTGGTCACACACAAGGATACAGGAGCACGTTTGGTGTCTGGGGTGGGCAAAGCTTTGCAACTCTCTCTGACTCAGAGGAGGAGTTGTGCCCACCTCAGTATAAATATATTTTTGTACCCATTCTATGTGCATTGCACACATTATGGCCCAGAGGATGAAATATTTGTGCTCAGTATTAGAATTAACCAAAGCATTTGCTTCTTTCTCAACAGTTAAGAGACGAGCACGTCGACCTTCACTGTCAAACCACCACATGGAAAATTTGGGTTGTGCTTTGTTTGAAATAACTTTTCCTGTTTACAGACCTTTACAATATGATATTAAAATAGTAAAAAAAAAAAATCTATTGTTACCTTTGCTTTACAAAAAGGGTGCCTGAAGTGCACAGTTTTGGTTAAATAAGAAAAAGAGCTATTCTGCCTTTATCTTCACAAAAAGTGAGCAGTTTTGGATAAATACTTCACACCAAGGCTGAGCAACAAGTGATTGCCACTGCAGAGCAGAGATCTCCTTCCTCATCCTCCTCCCAGGGAACTGAAAAGACCACGTCAAGGATTTGGGCTTTTTCATCACAAAGGAATAAAAATGCTGATATTTAGAAATGAAACCCCCAGTGTTGCATTTTTTCGTTTCGTGTTTAGTCACTTTTTTTTAATAATCAAACCAGATAAAATTACTAAAAAATGAAATTCACAGACAAGAAATACTTTAATTAAATATTGTGTAAAATGAACATTTTTTTATACAGTTAAATATATGAAAAAATGTACAGATAAAACAATCTTATTGTAGGGTCTTTAACAGTAAAATCTACCATTTAGTGAAGCTTTCCGTCTGGAGACAATGAAGCGATGAGTGCATTGACTAATTAATCTAAAACACAAACAGATTGCATTTATGAAGGAACTTGCAGACTTTCTTAACATGTACACGTGACCTCTTTTTTTTGTTTCTTTTTGGAGAAAAACCTTACTTAGACAAAATATAACGGAGGCAATTCAGTTCCAAAGTGACTTCTCAGGCTTTCCCACCTAGCCAAGCCTTGGCCGTGCTCACAGAGCTGTGCTACCCTGAACTATTCTTCTAAACCCTCTCAGAAAAGCTTGACTAAAATGTGCATTGTTGGTTTGGGGTTTTTTTTGCCCAGAAAGAAAAAAAAAATTAAAAATGATTTTTAAAAAAAAAAATGTAACGATAATAATTTAAAAAATGATCCCTCCCTTTTTTTGGTTAAAAGGTGAATTCTGCTGCAGTTTGCAACGTGCTTCGCAGTGCTGGCGCTGGCAAAGGATTTAGTGCAAAGTAAAAATGAAAACAACTCCACGTTTCTCTGGCTGGGTTTGGCACTGAGAGCCACGGAATACGACGGAGGTCATTCCAGTTTAAAAAGTACAGTCGGCTGCGGGTCGATTACAAAAAAGCTCCCTAAAAAAAACCCCAAGAAACCTAAATAAACAACTCCCAGACTTTAAAAACTCGGTGTGATCCTGATTTCCCGTGAAATCTTTCCTGATTTTGAGCAGTGCAGGGTTTGGGAGAATGCAGAGTGCAGCAGAAAATCGACACATAAAGGAGTGGCAGAATTGTACACCAGGATTGTGCTTTTTTCCCCCTTATTTTTTTACACCAGAAATCATCCAAATGAAGTCGTGATCAACAATTGTGGTGTAAGCCTGTGATAAAACAGCACAAAAGTTCTTCAAAGAAGTTCACTTTTAAGGCATCAGAGAAGTTCATGTGGCAAACATTTTAATTAAAACATCAGAAGTGAATTTATTTTTAAACTTTAGGCCTCTGAATTTTTCCAGTAAACACAGTTCAGCTATGTGGCAAAGTCATGGGTGGCAGCTAAAAATGACTTTTTACAATCTTTTAAAAAAAAAAAATTAAAATAAATTTTTTAAAAAAAGAAAACAAACAAACAAACAGAAAAAAAGGAAATAAAAAATGCAACCACAAAATAGATTCATCTTTTCTGTGGCTGTATCACATGCACATATTCTACTAGTATTCATTACAGCCATGTGGCACAATTTTGATTTGACTGTACAACAAACGACTTTTCCTTTCAAAATTATTTGTTCTGATAACTTAAAAATAATATAAAAATAAAGAATGAATTTGAATTTTTGAACAAAAAAAATTTTAAAAAAGAAGGATGGAAAAGCTAAACAATAGCAACCTCATGAAGTACAAATGAAATGCACGGACACTGATTTATTTAAAAGAAAAACATGAAGGCAACAGTTCTTGGCTTAATGCTATTTTCAGCATCACAATACCAGGCCAGGACAAAAACCAATACATACAAGAACATAAAAAAAAAAAAAAAAAAGATGAAAAGCAATATACAAAATTTCAAAGATAAATACAATATTTATAGTTGATATGTTACAAAATAAATTCCCTTAGTGACTGCAAGTGTTTATGTGAAAGAAAGTGTTGCAATGGATAAGACTATTTTATTCCTTATAGCCTTCATAAGGAATAAAATCTGCTTTTTTTTTTGTCTAAATATTTAAGTGGATCTGAAAAAAATTCAAGACAAGTGTATAAATATTTAGCTACAACTTTGGCAAAATCACAAAAGTCTACAATTTTATAACCACATACAAAACACATTAGGGAAGAAGGATCTAGAAGTCAAAAGGACAATTTTCTGGTACAAGAAACATAGACTTCACAGTAGCCTAAAATGCAATAGTATACAGTGCTAGCAAAAGTTGAAAAAATGTTGCAGATCACACTTGCTTAACAGGAAGCTCTAGCAGTGGAAGTATATTTTTTTCATTTTTTTAAACCAACAGACAGTAGCAATTTCTTTTTTTTTTTTGTTCTCTGTCAGTGTGCTTGTTGAAGGCAAGAGAATTCAATATCAAAGTTACAATTTCTAACTACAATAAGTTACAAAGTTCCATTTCATTAAGATGAAGTTAAGCAACGATAAACCCCCCCGCGCCCGCCCCCACGCCCCGGTTTTTTGTGTGGTTTTTTTTATTTTTCTAATCATATATTCATCCTTTTTTTTTTTATTCTTTTTTTTTTCCAGTTTGATGGCTCATAACCTCCTTGGCCCCCTTTTTTTTTTTTGTTTTCCACCACAAAAAAATATTTCACATTATAGAGATACACAACCATTGTGAATCTAGTTATGAGTACAGAAAAATGTTCGGAGGCATTTTTCATCAGTGTTTCATGATAATCAAAATGGTGCATCCACAAAGTTTCTCCCAACACATAGCAAGTACTAGACATAGCCAAGACGTAATCAGAAACTTTATACAAAATAGGCGTCGCTTTTTCCTTATTCTCCAGGACTGAGAAATGTGAAAATATGAGAAAAATTCAGTCAATAAAATGGAATTGTTCATGAAGAAGTAGGTTGTCTGCATGTAGATTCTTAATAGTTTAAATAAAATCTTTAAACAAAGTCTTTTTTTTTTTTTTCTTTTTTTTGTGGGGTGGTTTTTTTTGTGGGTTTTTGTTTTGTTTGTTTGTTTTGTTTGTTTGTTTTTCCTGTAGCATTTCGATCTGTTGCTGATTCTGCGTGAAGATACTGCTTCCATCAGCATGTCTTAATATACTAAACTTGTCCCCTAAGCCCATCCTCTGCAGCTTGGCGCTACGGTAGGTAAACAAAAGTGACTTTACATTGGCGGGACTACAAGCCCGGACATGGCTAAAAGAAAAAAAGAGAAGAGAAGGAGCTGTTATTGGCACTCTGGGCTGAGGCACGTCGGGTTCAGAGCCACCACGGACGGGATGGGGCCGGAGGGTGCAGAGCAGGGCTCCTCCACGGCACCCCCAGAGCAAGCACCACGGACACTTCTCCCGGCAGAACACGCCCCAGAGGGGCCTCTCCTTGAGGAAGGAGCTCTGTGGGCAGAACACCCCGAGCCCCCCGGGCTCGAGCTCTCCCCAGGCTCCCGGCAGCTCCTCTGGCTGTATCGGCATCCCTTGGGGACGTCCCCACCAATCACCGCTTCAAAACCTCCTTTCCCACTATTCTATTTCGTGGTAAAAGCAGGACCGAGCAAACCGAGGACTCTCCAAGACCAAAACCAAGAGCTCTAAACCTTCTCCCAACCCTGGAGATCAAGCACCATAAAAAGGCAAGATATTAATACCCCCTGACCAGCCATATCCTGGGGTTTTTTAACAGATAAAGACCAAAATGTCAACAACCACTGCTTTTTTCCTAGTTAACTCTTTGGTAGAAGCACAATTTAGACAGCCTTTAATTTTAGTGTTGTTTAATTTTTGCCATAATGATATTTCTCATTAATTTATGTACAACAGATATTAATAAATTTGTTCGTGTAGCGATGTGAACTTCAATTTCTCAGTTCATTAATTTCAACAATATTAATTTATTTCAGATTCGCTGTTGCAGCTTTATGGTTTGCAAGAGCTGGGTCTGTACACATTTCACAGGTAACACAACCACGACCAGCACTGCTCCAGTGGCTGCACCTGGAGCAGCCCCTGGTCCTGACAGGGACTTCTGTGGATTTGGATGGGGCTAAACCTCTCCAAAACACAGCTGAGGTGATGCTCTTGAAACAGGATAAAGCCTTCCAACTGTGCCACTTTTCTCCCCAGTTAAATGTGTCAAATATGTCAAAATCGAAACTGAAGTGTTCTGATGATTTTGCAACATTCATAATAATGAATGTTTTAAACTGAATCAGCAATGAAGTTACAAAATTTAACTGGAGAATAGTGGGTATATTGGCAGAGAGCCTTTCTACCCCAAATATTCTGTTTGCTTATCATGTTTTCAGAGAATCACAAAATCATTTAGGTTGGAAATGATCTCCAAGATCACCAAGTCCCAGCTGTGCCCCATCCCCACCTTGTCCCCAGCCCAGAGCTCTGAGTGTCACCTCCAGGAATTCCTGGGACACCTCCAGGGATGGGCACTCCAAACCTCCCTGGGCAGCCCCTGCCAAGGCCTGACCACTCTCAAAAACCCTTTAAACCAACCCTTCACTAAACCTCCTCTGTTCCACACTTCACCAGCCCGGGCCAGCAGATGACCTCACCCCGTGTTTGGACCTGCTCTCAGTTTGGCTTCTCCAAATCCCTGCTCTCAGTTTGTCTTCTCCAAACCCCTGCTCTCAGTTTGGCTTCTCCAAACCCCTGCTCTCAGTTTGTCTTCTCCAAACCCCTGCTCTCAGTTTGGCTTCTCCAAATCCCTTCTCTCAGTTTGTCTTCTCCAAACCCCTGCTCTCAGTTTGGCTTCTCCAAACCCCTGCTCTCAGTTTGGCTTCTCCTGTGGCATTCAGCCAGCAGCAGATCTGTCACCGTGCCAGTCTGGTTATCTGGGGTGCCCCCCACCTTGGGGGGGTGCAGGAGATCATTTCAAGGAACAGGTATCATGGAATCACAGAATCATTAGTTTGGGAAAGACCTTTGAGGTCATCAAGTCCAACATCAGCCAGCGCTGTCGTGGTTCACCACTAAGCCACGTCCTCAAGTGCCTCCTGCTGCAGTTCAAGTGCCAGCTGCCCCTGGATCTCTGGCAGTGTCCAAGGACAGGCTGGACAGGGCTTGGAGCAGCCTGGGACAGTGGAAGGTGTCCCTGCCCATGGCATAGGATGGAATGGGATGGGCTTTAAGGTCCCTCCAACACAAACCATGCTATGATTCTGCTGTGTGAAAATTTAGATTATCTGCTGCCATATTTTTCTGGGGGAAAGAAAAAAAGATCTCAGTTCTCTAATTTAACCATTTTTATTGAACTTCCTTTGTGGCACAGTCAGAGGGGGGGTGCAAGGTTGATGCTCCAGACATGTATTTCACAATTTATTTTAGTAGCAATCTTTGACAATTGTGAATTTCTGCATTGAGCTTCCTGCTGTGCAAATTGATACCAAATGTCTTCTTAAAGAAAAATGAGCTGGTGAGTTTTTTAATAATAATTTTAATACTTTCATCTGGAGGAAGACCAGAAAATTAAGCAGGATGCAATTTTGAAAGAATATAGAGAGCCTTTTGCTCTGCATTACAGTCCTAAAACCAGAGAGCAATATCTTTCACAATCCATAGAAAGTAAATTACGATTGAAAACCAAATTTTGAGCACATATTGTACTTCCAACTTTGCAGCCAGCCAGTAGTCCCTCACTAAAAAAATTCTTTTCTACCTTTAATGCTCATTGTTTTAAACAGGAAAAGGCTCTCTGCCCTAAGGAACACACACGGTAGGATCCTGCCCTTAAAAAAATTGTGTGAGTACTTGACTTTCTGGTCATAGACTATGGAGGTCACGCAGAGTCAACAAGATTGTGGCTTTTTGGATAAGGCCCAAAAGCCCTTTTTTGTAGGCTTACTCACAGGAGTGAGTCAGGCCCTGGGGACAGCAGAGAGAGAGGTGTCTCCTCCAAGAGCTGCAGCTTCTGCGTGCTGACCCTCCTTAGGCACCGGCTGGCTGACCACGGATGGGCAGTTGGCCTGGGTGCAGCACGGAGGAGGACTAAACATAGCTCTGGCTGGCATTGCCCACACCCTGACCCCCCTGAGGTCTGCCTAGGTTGTCTTCTTCACTCTTAACCTCTGTCTTCATCACTGAATGGTAAAATCCCAAAATGGTTTGGGTTGGAAGGGATCTTAAGGACCACCTAGTTCCAGCTCCCTGCCACAAGCAGGGACACCTTCCACTAGAAGGTGTCTTGGATCTCTTCACAAAAATTAGTGTCATCTACAGGCCTCTCCATCTTCACTCCTGGGCAGTAGGTGTTACAGCACAGAGAGGGTTTTGGGGTTGTGCTTAGAGGCAGCAAGATCTTGCTTCTGGTGTGGTGGGCTCGGGTGGTCCTGATGCTCAGGGTGACATCAGCACAAGCCAGAAGTTAGAGCAGCTCAACTTCTGTTAAATTCTTTGTCAGGAGACAAAACAATCCCCTGAGGTCCAGCTGGAGCTTCACAGTTCTGCTGCTCTCACCGTCTTAGATGTACCACAAGCAGCATTTTTCCACACAGAGACACCCTGCAGTGGTTTACCCACCAGGGATGGGGCAATTAACCCCCAAATCCCTGCAAATTGATCACCTTTTTCTGAATTCTTACCCATTCTTACCCAAGTCCCTCTTTATCCATAAACTGCAAGATTTTCCTCTGATACAACACCAGTGGCCACGAGCTCTTACTGCCCTCCTGGTTTGACTGAAGGTGACCTTTCCTAACAGTGCCAGCCCCTCAGCTGTGGCTCAGCTCCTTCACATCCTGCCCTATAATGAGGCTCTGTACGTGAAGATCACCAAAAAAACTTCATCTGCGTTGGACTGCAGCTCTCAAACTCCGTATTTTAATTTAATGTAGAAAATGTGCTGATCAGAAAACTCTCGAGGTGATTGTACAGAGTTCAGAAGGCAACTAATTAAACTTTAAAGAGTTCCATGTCAACAAATGACTGCAAAAATAGGAAGAAAGAAGCAGAAACTCCCTAATGAACTCTATGTATCAAATGCAGTATAAATAAGTACCAACACAGGAGTGTTGGTGGCTTTTCTTGATGATGCCTCATGAAGGAAGGAGCTGAAAAACTCACCCCTGTCCTGCCCCTCAGCTCTGGCTGCAGCTCAGGCCAAGGCAGTGGCTGAGATCTGTGAGGACCACGGGGTGAAGCACTGTCAGTCTGAGACCTTTTCTGAGTTCAGTCTGAATTGACTCGAAGCTTTGGGTGGAAAAAGGGATGGTGCCTCAGCTGGGATGCTGGAGGAACTCACCAAGGACTCCTGGGTGAGGGAGGTGAGGTGGTGCTGAGGCTCTGGCACAGGGAAAGCTGTGGCTGCCCCTGGATCCCTGGCAGTGTCCAAGGCCAGGCTGGACATTGGGGCTTGGAGCAGCCTGGGACAGTGGAAGGTGTCCCTGCCCTAAGTTGGAACTAGATGGTCTTTAGGGTCCCTTCCAACCCAGACCATTCCAGGATTCTATGGTTCCATGTCAGTTCCCTAACTCCCACAACACTGAGCATCACCTCGTGGTGCTGTCTACTTTGCATAAATTATGCAATTTTTTTGCCACAGCCCTGGAAGTCGCTGCTCTGATTACCAGACCAGACCTCAACGCAAAATGATTCAGGTCCAGCTGACGGAGGAAAATTGGCAATTTTTATTTGTTTAATTATTTATTTATCTATTTATTTTCTATTTATTTTCAACACCTGATTTTCAGTTCAGCTGCTGATCCAAAACCCAAAAGGATGACACCAGGTCTGCTGCTTGGACCGCAGCATCCGAAAATCAGGGGTTGAAGGCATCGTTAGGTCTTTACTGGGCTCTGTGGGCATGAAAAAAGCTTAGTGCAAAGCAAGGATGGGCTCAGCTTAAGAGCTAAATTCATGACCTATTTAACAAAATCTGTATTGGCTGATTCTGAGTCATCTTCTGAGCTTTATCCAAAAAGCATTTTGTACCTGAGGATGGAGATGTGCAGTTACTGGGGGCTCGGGGAGGTGCTAAGGGACTTTGGGTGCTTGGTGCAGGCATTCAGCCCTCCCAGTTCTCCTTAAAACCCCACTTTGAGGTAATCTAGAGCTCTTAAGTAAAGAGCTCTAAAAAACATAAAACCTTAAGTATCTGATAGGAAGCTCTTTATTCACATATTGAAATTAGAGAAATTCAGATCATTTTAATTTAGGGCTTTAAATAATTCTGGTTTTCAGATTAAATCAAAATCAATTAGTTGATATGAATATAAATATAGAAATATTTGCTAGGGAAGGACTGCCTCAGATCTAAGCCATGTGTTACCACATTTATATTTTTTTTTTATTCTATTTTTGTCTATTATTTTATATGTATTATTTTTATTTATTTCATTTTTATTATCTTCTTTTTCCTTTTTTTTCATTATTTTATTTCAGTATTTATTTTTCATACCAGTGTCTTCTTATAAAAAGAGGAAAGTAGGACACTGGATTATTTTATGAATGGATTCTCTTTTCTAAGAATATGGATATAGTTTTCTGCTTACAGTAGTAACACAGGGAAGCTTCCACTAAAGAAATATGCAAAAACCTGTTAATTTAATTATCCTTTGCTTTAATATTCATGCTACAATAAGTCTGTGTATCTGGATTCTCAGCTCTTTGTTGACCTGAGTGCACAATAAGGTCTCAGATGGTTTTTTGGGGCCAAGAAGTTAATAGCAAGCTACAGGAAGATTCATTTTGAGATCCTGGTGTGGATTTGGGGTGGACAAGCAGTTCTGTGGGATCGGGATGATGTCTCTCCAAAGTGCCTTCAGCACCCCACAAAATGCAGGTGTCCAGAATTAGTTGGGGAAATTAAAATATCCCTCATCAGTTTGCCTGTGAGTGCTGGTTGGATTATGGGTGTCATGGTGACACAAAGAATAAATAATCCTGTGCTGCTGCTGCTTCTTAACTGAGGAAGTCAAGAGGAGTGACGACCTCCGGGATGAGAGCATCCTCAACCCTTCCTGGTTTCAATGGGATCTGAAGTGCTTCAATTTACTGCACTGTGCACTGAGACTCCACCAGAGGCAAACAAACCTTCTCAGTGATTATAATGCACCTACAGTCTCACATTCTACGTGTCAAAATACCCCCTAAAAGTGGCAAAATAGGGCATGAGCCTTCCTTTTTAGGGTGACTACTTTATTCGTATTTTTGTTCTCATATTGTGTCATAATTCCTCCTGCCCCACCCCCAAGAGGTGACCACAGACATCCTGCCACTGATTTATCAGCTGTTCTTTGCATTATCCACATGAAATTACACAAATAGAAAAAAAAAAGAAGGCAAAATATTAGAATTGCCTGCCCCAATTAAAATATTTCATTCATTTAGGGATGTAACCACTCTAACACCACAGTAAGAGCTGGGAGCACCAGAGCATGCAAACCACTGCACAAGGGGCTACCTAGTCCAGGGAAGCTTAGTCCACTGAGTAAAGCTTAACCTGACTTATCTTAACTTGGCATATTTAAAATCACTACTGCACCCTATATAAAGTGAGGAAATCACACCATGTCCTGTCACAACACTGCTGGGTTTAAACATCCACAGAAATGTGTTCAGAGAACACATAAACACCAGGAGTACACAAACCCTCCAAGAGGCATTCAGGGATACAGTCTTCCCTTAAAATTTAAGGCACGAACTCCTAAGGGAAAATGCCAGAAAAACAACTGGTGTTTTCTCTAATGCAGGTATCAAAAATGAACTAAAAGCCTGAAAAATCTCAGCAGACCATTCACGCTACCCTATTTCTCCCCCTCCTTTCGCATCACTACGAGAGCACCAAAAAAAAACCAGCCAGGTACCTTTCTCCCCGAGAAAAAAGCACCAAAAAAAGAGAAAAGAGAAGAAGCAACAGAGAGAAAATTGAGAGAGATCCGGCTCACCTTGAAGTCCATTTCCATTTGCACTGGTGCAAGATGGTGGAGGAGAGGCTTGGGGCCTGACAACAGGAGCGAAGGCGCTCTTTTGTTTCACTGCAGAGATGACATTGGCAGGTGAGAATGAGAAAATGCCGTGTGTACTGCTACAGTTTGAAGGGAGGGTGACCGAAGAGGCTGCCATGGTAGGGCTTGACGGCACTACTGCAATAAAGCAAAAATAATCAGGACTCAGATTGAGGTTTTCACGGCAAACACGGAAAAAGAGAGTGATAGGGCCTTGCCTCTTAAAATATATATAGAGGTATATATATATATATATAAAAAAAATATATATAAAAAAATAAAAATGAAATGCCTTGGCTTGGCCACTCTCTGGATAACAGGCAAACTCTTTTGTGTTGGACTTTTGTTACGAATTGCGCAGTCCAATTTTTATTTTGGTTTTTTTGTTTTGTTTTGTTTCGTTTTGTTTGTTCTTTTTTTTTCTTTTTTTTTTCTCTATCTGAGATAGTATTCTGGCACAAACAGATCAATTTATTATTTTCATTTTTACGTCCAGCCTCCAGAGTCACCCCTCCTTTTATCCAGTAGCTGACAATAGAGGAAATCAAAACAATGCAAGGAGTTGATTTTGTAGTAAATATGAATCTATATGATGATGTGTTACCAAAAATAGACACTTACTGCCATAAGGAGAGTTAGCTGAGGAGCCATTAAGAAATCCAGGGGAACCTGGTACACCTAGATTGGGCATGCCGGCATTGCCATATCCATTCATGCTATTGCTGACTGTGTTGTAATTGGACTGCTGAGGAGTACTGCTGGGAACATATCCTCGCGGGGAAACACTGCTTGTGTTGCGACTGTAACCTACTGTGTTAGAAACCCCCCCACCCCAAAAAAATAATGTTATTTTATAAGATAGACTTAGGGCTGGGGGGTTTCCTCATGCAGCATATATTACACAGTTTTAATTGATTGCACAGCTTTGCTCTGAGTTGTCTCTCACTGCCCTATCAACTCTTGCAGCTTGAGATAACCTTATCACGCCAACCCTACTTAAATCATCCGCGAGCACTCTATGTTGTCTCTCCTCTTAGCACAGACAGCCAACAAAAGCTCTCTTCGATCCAGCTGTGTCAGGTGCCTTCACGTTTGTCTTTAGGAGCAATTATCAACAGGCTCGAGTCCCGCTTTGTACCAACACACTGCGTGAACTTTCAGCCTCTCCACACCTTCAAATGCCAGAGCTGACAGGAAAAACTTTTTTGTTGCGGTGATTTACTTTAAAAGGCTGTTTTGGGGTCTTCATTTTGTGATTGATATTTTTATGCTAACAACAAGCTTTTGTAAGGTGTAGCCATCAGTGAAAATTAATTCAAGAGCAAGTACAGAATTTTATAAGGCTTATTAGCTTGGAAACGCATTAAAAGACAATCTTTTTAGAAGAGGAAACATAGCGGAATCAGGATTTTAAACAACAATTTGTTCCTATCTGAGCAATCAATTTAATAATTACGTTGCAAGCAAAAAAAAAATATGCGTTTGAACATATCTAATAATCCTGTTTCCCTCCTTTCATTAGTATCAAAATTAATTTTAAATGCAATATGCTACATGCATTTTCAATTACAACAGGTAAATTAAATCAACTATTACTTTTATTAGTAACATATATGTCACACATGCCTACAAACAAAGTATTTTAAAATCACAGACATCAAATTAGATTTATCTGTGTAAATATTCCAAAACCAGGTGGAGGTACCTAGACATAATTATTTTATAAACCAACCATACGCGCTGTATATTTACTGCGAATAACAAAGAGCTTTCTACACTTTGCCAATTTTACTCTTTTTTTCCCCCACTGGAGATGCTTTATGATAACAGCAAACAAAAGAAGAGGGAGAATTAAATATTACGAGAAAGTTAAAGACGGCATTTCATTCCGCGCTCAGACACGCGACTGCGGGCACAGAGAGAGGCAGGACACGGCGGTGACATCAGCTCGCACGAACAGGCCAAAAGCAGCCAACAAGGTGAAGGATTAACCCTTGAAACCCCACCTACCTTGGTCGTTGGCTTGCGATGTTTCGGAAACGTTGACGGCGAGCTGGCTGCTGAAGGAGTTCACGCCCATCATGCCGGTGTGGGCGGGAGTGTTGGCTAGAGTGGGGATCTGGTTGTGGTTGCGGGGCACGCTGTACAACGCCTCAGCAATGTCAGCTGCTCGTTTCAGGATTATTTCCTGGAGAGACACGAAATAAGCGCTGACAACTCAGATTTGTGCAAGTGCTCCCAAGTCTCAACAGCGCTAAAATTTACCGAAGAGATTCACGTGGAATTGTAGCGAGGGTGGGGGGGTTTGGTGCTCGTTTCAACAACACCTCCTGTTTTCCTTCCCATGCCAAATTGCACCTCAACAGAGTAAGTATAAAGAAAGAAAGCAATTAACATAAAATTCCAGTCTAGCACTGGAAGTCAGGTGAAAATCGTCACACGGGTTTTATGCGCCCAAGGCAGGAGTTGTATTTCCAGCAGTTTGCAAAATACAGTACAGCTGATCCGCTCGGCTGAGCAGATTTCTTTAGGACTTCCCATTAGTCACTGTATATTTTGGCCCGAGTTCAAGGTTATTCTCTTGCCTTAATGCTTGCTTATGCTTTTGGCACCTCACACTTAATTGTCATTTCTGATAGGCAAACGAGCGGCGAGAGGAGAATGGGAAGACGAAGCGTTTCCCTCGGAGCATTGCATCACATCACACTGCCCTCAAGGTGGCTGGCAAAGCCCGGCTGTGTACAAAGGCAACGTGCTGATGCTCTGCCAGCCCTGCACAGAGCAGGTATTGATCTACACGTGTCGGCGTGGGAACAAAGAGCGCGCTGCTGACCTACCTGGTTGTTATGGGGCATCCCATATAGGGCTT
>VZTH01006325.1:52204-57204 GCA_013397815.1 Aleadryas rufinucha
GCACCTAATGCTTTGCACATTAACACTGCAAAGAAATGAAATCGGTTCCCTTTGCAGCCGATTGCAGGTGCAAATTAATATTGTAAAATGAAGATCAATACATGGACAGGGCAAAATCAATAGTGGCTAAATTATTGCTGCATTTTCCTCCTCATTCAAGATGAGTTGTGTTTTCCTCTCAAAGTCAATACTTTGCAGCTTTTCTCATTAATTTCTCAATAAATTTGGCAATGAATTTCAATCACAGAACTCGGCAGGGTGAGCCAAGCATTGTGGAATGCATAGGAAATACAAAGGCATGGAGGGGTTGAACACATCATTCATCAGAAGGCACTCCTGCTTGTTGAAGCAGGACTAATATCCCTGGACTTACTAAGGACAAGCTATTTACTGTAAAAAAAAAAAAAAGAAAAAAAAAGAAAAAAATTTAAAGGCATTTAAGTTCTCCCCATTCCACAAAGAAACTAAAAATAGATTTTTCATTAAAAAACCAAAACGACGCCTTTGTCTTTATCTCCCCGATTTCTCGTAATTGCTTCACTTTCCCTCAGATAGCAGGAAGGGAAACAATGGCACTCACTCACTTGTTTCAATTACAGGCCTAAAATTCACAGGTCAGCTCATAATTACGCTCGATCCGATAATGATATAGAATTTTCCTTAAAATGCTCGTGCTAACATTGGGAAAACCGCCTCCATGCTGTTTGTTTGTTTACATATTTGCTTATTTATTTATTTTCCTCGCTGGAAAGCCAAGCCCACCCCAGGTGTTGACATCCACGATGCTGGCTGTTTGGAGGAGTGAATGGAGGGATTGTCCTGCCTCCCTGTTCAGGAGGACCTGGCAGGGAATACCGGGATGCAGCGCTGCTCACAAAGGAGGAGACAAGGACATGGAGCCATTGAATGAAGGGGAATGGCTTTAAACTGAAAGGGATTCAGATCAGGTGGGATACTGGGAGAAATTCNATTCGGTTCAGGTGGGATACTGGGAGAAATTCTTCCCTGTGAGGGTGGGGAGGCCCTGGCACGGGGTGTCCAGATAAGCTGTGGCTGCCCCTGGATCCCTGGAAGTGTCCAAGGCCAGGTTTGGAGCACCCTGGGATGGTGGAAGATGTCCCTGCCCATGGCAGGGGGTGGGACCTCAAAGGCCTCTTCTGACCCAAACCAGTCTGTGACAGGAGTTAACAAAGAAATATTAAAAGAGTGTTTTGAATGCTAATTTGTAGCTTTGACATCTTTGAAGACAAATGCCAAATCACTCAGTTCAGGAATCATCCATCCCTCTCCGGGTCTGTTGTAGAGTAGGTCAGAACACCCCCAGCAGAACAGACTTTGTACTCAAAAGTGGAGCAGGAGAGGAAATTAGGGAAAACACTCTCTGGTCTGTTCCAGTCACCCACCAGACCAACCACTGCCTTCCTCCTCCAGGAGGGATTGAAAGAGCACAGGATGAGGGGAGGGAGAAAACAAGGGTGAGGAGCCAGAGAGTTATCAAAGAAACAACAAGCACCTTCCACAAATGTGTAGCAAATGAAGGTTTAAATACACTCTGTGTCTAATAATCTGTCCCCTGATTTTCATGAGTCTGATGTCACCACTTGTGGGGTCTCAGCAGGGCTGGTGCACCCTCACTGCAGGATGGGTGCCAGGAGGCTGCTGAGAAACATCTGATGGGAAGACCATGGTGGTCTTCCACCTTCAGATAGTCCTCAGGGATTCTCAGCCCAGCCCCTCCAGGCTGTCCCACCACAGGACCCGGGCTCTTGGCACACCTTCTGGTGGCGGCACTCAGTGGCAAGTGAAGCACTAATACCTCATGACCCTGGATTCCTGCAGGGCGCCTGCATTTCCACTTTGACAGAGAACAATTGTGTTCCAGGCTCTGATGTTTGCCAAAAAAGTCATTACCATCATAATAGCCGCAGATTTACTTTGAATGAATGAATGGATGAGATGGAGAAGGAGCAGGAGAGGGAGAGGGAGAGAGCAAGGGAGAATGAATGAAAAACACTTTACATGCCACACAACCCTCTAAAACTGAGTGAAGCAGGTAGTACACAGGGGACAGGACCTCACACACCCTCTGCTTGTGTGTGCTCTCCTGTACCACATCCAGGGCCACTGGATGAGCACTTGGATAGAAGGATCTGGTCCCAGAGAGTCACACGATGGCTGGGTTTATGGGAGGGGAGAGCCTCACCTGGACATGGATGTGGGCATCACCCCAATGTTCTCTGTTGTGCAGACACCACTCTGCTGCTGCTGTGGGTATTTAGAGCCTGTGATACCGGATATATTTAAATATTTAAAGACTTAAAAGGTGACGTCTGAAGATGGGAAGCACTTGAGGTAAACTCACTCGGGGTGTTGGTCAACACAGTTATTGTATCAGACCACGCCACACATTTCAGTGTGAGAACACTTTGCAGGGCCAAATACCTACAGATCTGCCATCATTTAAAGTTACAGAACGAGCAGATCATGAGAAATTAGGGATCACATCAGCAAAAAACAGCCCCAAGGAGAAGGACTTGAGGGTGTTGCCTGATGAGAAATTCTAGGTGAGCTGGCAATGTGCCCAGAAGGAATTTTACACAGTGAGGGTGGGGAGGCCCTGGCACAGGGTGCCCAGAGCCGCTGTGGCTGCCCCTGGATCCCTGGCAGTGTCCAAGGCCAGGCTGGACATTGGGGCTTGGAGCAGCCTGGGACAGTGGAAGGTGTCCCTGCCCATGGCAGGGGTGGTGCGGGATGGGATTTAAGGATCCCTCCCAGCCCAAACCATTCCAGTTTTTATCAGGGAACATTGCAAGCAAGGGACTTGGCACTATTTCAGTGAAGGAGAAGGAAATCTGTGTGATATCAAATCACAAATGCTCTCATCATGCCAAGGAAGTCCCTCAGCCCAACACATATGGAACTGAAGCAAAACATGGCATTTTGTGAAAACAACATATGACTAAAACAACAACATATTCTACTCCAGAAATAAGGCATGTTCCTGATTTAGTAAAGTGTGTTACGATGTGCCACTACATCAAAGCAGCAAAATGTACATTTCAACTGCTCAATACTCCAAGGTACTTTACTAATTAAGATATATTTTACTGGAATAAATGGAGCTTTTATCTATTTTTGCATTTGGGGTATTATTTGGGAGTTTATTCCTTTGCTAGGCCACACAGCTGAATAAATATCACCTCCTTACAGACGGGTCTGTGTGCATCCATCTCCATCCTCTTGCTTCCACACACATTTTAGGGAATTATGCTGGAGTTCTGCTACAAGAGCCTGACAGCACAGAAATTCCTCCTGAAATTCTCCTGTGCCTCAGAGCTGGATTGCACAATCCTTGTGCAGTACAAGAATTTCAGGTCCTCTGAATACAAGAGCAATGAAATATAAGAATTTCAGGTACTCTGAAAATGATGCTTGACGGCAGCAAATGGCAAATGTGATCACTTGCCTGTCGTCACTGGCTGAGCTCTTCAGAGGTATTTATCCATCTCAGAACCATATGAAATCTGTGATGCCTCAGCAAACATCTGTAAGAGCTGGAATTCTGCACAACTTCTCCCTATTTATATTCAGTAGCGATCACCCAGCATAAGAATATAATACTGTAATATTTTAATATAATATTTAGACAAATAGGACTTATAATCAGATCCTTAAGATCATCTAACAGAGCTCCTGCAACAGTATTCCTCTGTTGTATAATAATTTAAACAAAAATAGATCTCAAAGTTGTGAAATCTCTGTATTACCTGTGGATATTGGAAAAACTACCTCAAATAACTCACAGAATGCATAGAGTCTATAAAAAGCTTTATTAAATGCTTAAGCACAGTGGATGTTGCCACTTTAAAAAAAGAAAGAAAGCCTGGGTTATTACTTTAATCATTCAGAATTCTGTTAAACTATCAGTTTAGATTTCAATGGAAATTTAAAAATATTTATGCATGCTAAAATATAGATATACAAAAATATTCAAAATCAAAATATTTTTGTACACCAAAGCTACTTATCTTAGAGAAAACTAAACATGCTGAAGGTTTTTGATCAGGTAGCTAACAAGATTCAGAGATTTCTGAGGAGCCATAATGTACATCCAAATTTAACAAGTTCTCAAGGTTTTGCCAAAAAAAATTCCTTTATTTCCCCCCATAATAATTTTACGTGTTGGGAATTTTGCAATTAAAAATTGAAACTATCCAGTCCCAGACTGCAGCTTTCAAGCTCATAAAAGACTGGGATAGTAAAGGGAATTCATCAAGCATGGGTTGCTAGGAGAGCTGCCTGCATCCCTGCATCCCCTGCTCCATTGGCACATCCACAGCCAGGGGACATCCCTGGAAAGGATCATGGAATTTTCCAGCTGGGATCAGCACCAATTGACCCTCAACCAGCTCCAGAAGAGAATCCCAGCTCTACCAGGGAGCTCTTCCATCCTCACCACTTTGCATGGCTTCAGTGGGAGTTGATTCAAAAATCAATGGTCATCCACAGGAATTTATATTCACCTTGTGAGTCTTAGAAATTTTGTAAAAGAGAAATAGTAGTGGACATCCAGCAGATTTTTGAAATGCTTTTTTTAACATTTTTCCTTGGAAAATACCATTCACTGCAGTTGTGTTAATTAATAATTTTTTTTAAGTGCAGATGAGGCCTCAGGCCCAGCCAGTGCCTTTAAACCAACACTCATGAAAATCACCTGGCCAAAAAACTGTATCTGTAAGACAAAGATTCTGACATAAAAACGCTTCCAAGCTTTTTAATTCCAGCAGTAGCACCAGAACATGCAACAGAATGAGTTTCAAAACACAACAAAATCGTTATTCTCCTTAACCACGAGCTTCTGGATATTTTCCTATTTTCCGTGTTATGTTGCACTCAACACAAAGGCCACAAAATCCACATGTTCCTTTTCAGCTCCACAGCACTTTCCTGAGAGTACAAATTAATTTAATGGGAATACTGGTGTCATGGATAGCAGCAAC
>VZTH01006325.1:59704-62204 GCA_013397815.1 Aleadryas rufinucha
AGAAGCCGTCAAAACAGGGACGTGCAACAAAAACCTTGGGGTGGAAGCAGCCAGCACGAAGAGTTCCAAGTGGCGCAAATCATTCTTTGAAACTGTTTTGATGTGCTCTAGATCAGACTACACACCCTTTGCCTGCTTGGGAAACTACACAAAACACAGAGAAAACAGGAAGGCAGTGGCACAAACACACTGTAAACACAACCCTGCTGCTCAGCTGGGAGCAAACCAGCAGAATCTGCAGAGCCTAAAATATGTGTGTAAAGGTGCAATTCTATCTGTAACATAATTTCATTTCGAAGCATACAAATCACAATTTGCCATAATCAAATAAGGCTGCAGTGCTTATATTCTAATTAAAAAATAATCTCTGATATTTAATTTAGAAACCTGGAAGACTGCACCAGCAAAATTATGGCTACAACCTGCACCGACCACTCGATTTACCCACAGACAGCAAATTTTCCAGGTAGCACTTTTAAAATTAGTATTAAACAAGCAAACGCTGCACCGCTCGATATGGATTAAAACAAGTATTGTACCCAGTTATTAATTTGCACTATTCACTTTTAAATGCAGCAAATACCTCATTAATTTAATTTTAGGTGCCCACCAGTTTATATTGCATTTTACAGTCTAGAAGGCAATTTACTATTAACTGGCAATTACATACAGAATGATTGTTAATTCTGCTCCTAAGTGCTAGCTGCTTGAAAATTGTTATCTCTCTCTAATTTTTGACCTTCTTACAACAGGGGTGAGGTACACTGGGAATACAAAGGACTAGTAGAGAAGAGCCGGACATGTCATTTGTGACTCATTCTTTTAATTCACCGTGCTAATCAACTGAACTGCCACAATCTCCCAAGGTAATTGTATCTTTATAATAGTTGAAAGCAGCGGGCAAAAAGGCATGGATAGATGGGGAAAGGCCTTGCCTCTGCCTGCTGGGAGCCGGCGCGCTCCTGCTTCCGCGCCGGGCTAATGGGGGCTTTGGAGAAAAATCTGGAACTTTCGCATCTCCCTGCCCCGACGGTTTAACGTCTCAACTCCTGCGCTCACAAAGGCTTTGTGCACCACACTACACTCTTGTTTCATTATTCCGCAGCCTTGTTGCCCTATGGTCTACCTCCTGCTGGGAAGGTTAAATGTTAGAGTGCCAAGCCAGGCTGCAAGCATGGTGGGACACTGATGGGAAACAGATGCCCTGGGGACCCGGCCCCTCCCTCCGCCAGGCTACAGCATTTTCATTTTCTGAAATACAGCGAGGCTTGGCTTCCCTCTCAATGGCAGCTGTAATTTCCAAAGACTATCTCAGCCACCCTATCACTCTGGGATAAAGCAAAGCAGAAGTTTCTCGGTCTGGCTTTCTCTCTTTATTATCTTATTGCTGGGATATTGGCTTTTGTTTCCCTCCAAAGGTGTTTTAAATATCTATTCCTGTTCAAGTGTTGTTAGCTATGTAACTTTATTGCAATTTTATTCCAGTGGGAGAAGCTCATGACATTCTCACGATCTTTTTGAACATCTTTACTTAGCGATAAAGACAAAAGAGAACCGCAGGAAAGAAGAAATGATTGGTTTGTTCTTCCATTTCCATACACATGTGCACTTGCACACAAGAAAGAAGTTCAAAACAGCAAAATTAGCCAAATTTGCAAAATCCGCACCTCAGAAATCAGTTAAAGACATTACTCTAAAGCAAGTCAGAATTCCAGGCTCTGCCCTGAGAGCCAGACCGTCATCTGGTTCAAATCTGCGGCGCTTCCCTGTGTGCCGTGGAACTGCACCAGCTCCCAGCAGCTCAAATATCTGGAACTTGGGCTGAGGCTTTTAATTCATTCATTTTGTATTTTGTTGGACACTTCTTTTAGCTCGTCACACTCGCAGGATACTCGGCTGTAGCTTTGCATGAACTGTATATACATACATATATACGTGTGTGTGTATCTATGTGTCTGTATATATATAAAATACAGTTCATAAGAGTATTTTTAAGCCCACAACAGTCACAGCCCCACCTGTGCTCGCCACCTTTGCAGCAAAACAACTCTGGCTTTCAGGATAAATCATCTCCCACAAAGCACCACAGTCACCACCATCCCATTTGAAAGCTCTGGCAAAACCCAATCCTAAAGATCAATAAATGTGAATATTCTCCTCCTCATCAGCCAGAAGTGAAACACCCAGGTTTGGATGCCAGTGGTTTTGCTCAGGTTTAGATTTCTTTGGGAATAGAGAGAATAAAGGAATCTCAGGTGCTACCATCACTTAAAAGTTCATATTAACAATAGACCTTAGGCAGACACAAAAACATATCCATGATGCATCAACGGTTTCAAAAGTCCTCGCTTAAAACTACCCAGGAACACACTTTTCCCATTAGATCTAAATTAATAGATAGAAACAGTTGCAGTCTAGTGGGAAAATATTCATCAAAATGCACATCATCTGCACATCATCTGCAATCTGCATTATCTACCCAATAAGCAGCGAGGACTCT
>VZTH01006325.1:67204-69805 GCA_013397815.1 Aleadryas rufinucha
GGAAAAAAAAAGTGACAAGGAAAAAAAAAAAAAAATTAAAAATTGGTTCTCCTCCGCGGTGCCGGGAGGTGGAACGGTTGTTTTTCCTCCAGTTGTATTCAACTACTGTAAATAATTTGCCGTGCTTTTTGTGAGCTCAAAGGATTCAATGGCAGCCTTCCACAGGAGCAGCAGGGGGAATTAGTTTACTTGGAAACGATCTGCGAGTGTGTGTATATACTGCTGGTGAATATTAGATGATTGGATAATGAGGTGTTAGCAAGGAGAGGCTACGGAGAAGTAAACATCGTGGTTTTTAGAGGGTACTTTTCTTTAAAGAATGTGTTACTAATGCAAAGCATTCCATTCGCCACGGAAGGTGCCGGGACACAAGGAACTTGGAGCATGGCATAAACCCCATCATTTTAAGAAGGTATCGGTATCCAGGGTTATACTCTGACCGGAAGGAAACAAAGATTTTCAAGTGAGGCAGGTCAGGATTTGGGCAATTTTCTTTGCAGGTCACACCACCCCCATTTTAAGAGGTTGAAGCTTATTCTGGGTACACCAAAATCCCAGGAAGTTGCGTGGTGATCTCAGCGGGAGCAGAACCTGGTGGTGATGCTCATTTTCAGAGCATGGCCCTGCTCGTGAGGATCCTGAGATCTCCTGAACCCCACCAACTTCCAGAGTGTGTGAAACTCTGGCCCTGCCATTCCCTCCTCCATTCGAGGGCGTTCAGATTCTCTGCCGCCCTGTTCCAGCACTGTTTATTTACTCCGAGTTGTTTCGTTACCATCATTGTTATTAAAAGTAGGACTTTAAGGAGCAGCCGTTCAGATTTTCACATTCATTTGCAACGGTGCAGCTTACTCGACTGAGCATTTATGGGATGTTAGGCAAAGAGGATTTGGCACTGTGTTTTTTAACATTTAAAGAAAGCAAATCAATTACCGTATCGCCAAGAAAAGGAGCTGTTGGTAAGTGACATTTATGTAGATTTTCTGTAGCATGGAAAAGTGGCCTTTATTTTTCTAAGCGATATTTGCTGCTCAGAGTCAAATTCTTTTCATGCAGCTTACAAAAATAAATACTCGTATTTTGCTAAGATCATAATAGCTCATTAGAAGAGGCTGAATTTGGACCTAGACTAAAACCTAACACCACAGGGCTGAGCATGCTTACTTGAACCTATAATGTTGCTAGTTCTGGCTCTCTGGGGAAGGAGAGGACGAGGGGAGAGGATTCAGCCTTCTTAATTGTGAACCTCATTAGTGACGGTTGCTAGGCAAAACACACACCTACTTTCCGCGCATATGAAAGAGATAAACAATACGTCATAGACCATAATGACTCTGGTGCTCAGGGCGACCTTTAATTATTATATTTTTGGTCTCTTATACCTTAGTTATTAATGCAGAAAAACAAATTAGGGTTGTGTGTGTGTGTGTGGACCGCGGCAGATTTGTAAATCGCTTTCCATTTTTTTGATGTCTAGATCGCGTTGCCTTCTGATAGTTGGTGCTCGCCTCATCCACTCCCCTCCCTGCCCGTTGGTAAATACTATTTGAAACGTAAAACGACAATGATTGCATTAGCAGCTTAGTATTGTTATCACTTTAATTAATTTTATTAGTGTAAAAAGCCGTGATCCTGTCAATGTGTTAGTAACAACTCGCAAGAGGAGTCCCACGGAAACTGCTATGCACGGCCCAGCACGTCAGGTCATAGTGGGTTTGAGAATCTAACTCTTCCAGAACTCCAGATGCAGTAAAATTAAATGTATTTAAATGTGCATTTAAATTTTGGGCAACACTAAAGTCTTCAGGAAGTTGGACTGGATGATTCTTCTAAGTGAAAGCTATTCTATTCTATTCTATTCTATTCTATTCTATTCTATTCTATTCTATTCTATTCTATTCTAGTCTATTCTATTCTATTCTATTCTATTCTATTCTATTCTATTCTATTCTATTCTATTCTATTCTTTCCTGTCCTATCCTACCCTATCCTATCCTGCCCTGCCCTACCCTGCCCTGTCCTGTCCTGTCCTAATTTTATTAAATAGAGGTTCCCTGAGAGCTGATTTGCATCACTACACTGGTATATTTTACAGTTCAAATGAAGTGATATTTAAATCCAAATGACTATTTTGGGCTTTGCAGGACAATAAATACACATGTGCACATGTCCAGGCGCAGCTGTGATTGTGTGTGAGTGATTCAGGGGCTGATGGGCTCCAAAAAGATAGGATTTCACAATTCTGGATTTTCAGAGACACTTTCCATTCTCCTCTTCATCTCAGCCTATCTTCTTTTAGCAGTTCAGGCAAGAAGTCAATCACATTGAGTCAGGCTGAAGAAAAACATTTTATGCTGTTTTTCTCATCCAAACCCCCTCCTGCCGTAATCTGCAGTAAGGCCCAGGCACAGGAAATTGACCTCACAGTAAATTCTTTACGGATTCGGTCATGTTTTTACCATCCACTTAAACTTGCATACATAACCTGAGACTGTACCTCTGGATCAAGGAATATGACAAGCCAAAATAAAATCAAGTCAAATTAAAGAGCAAGAAAAAGCTGCAAGCAAAACAAGACTGAAATAAAAAAAAAAAAAAAAA
>VZTH01006325.1:70233-77733 GCA_013397815.1 Aleadryas rufinucha
AAATAAAAAAAAAGGACATGTAAATGTGTGCCTACCATTTTCCAGATAAGAAGGGGCCGTACCTTCTGAGGGGTCAAGGCGGCGAGCCCGCCTCCCGTGTTTGGAATTGTTGTGTACAAACATGTTGTCTGAGACAGCCAGCACGTGGCCATCCACATTGACTGTTGTTGATACAACAACCTGGAAAAGAAAACAAAACCCCACATTTCAAAAATCCTGCAGATTTTCCACGAATCAGGTCTCGCAAGACAAAACAACGTCCTGTTACTTCTCTGTTTCCATTTAAACCGAGTGAATGACATCTCTGAATACATCTTTGTTTACGTGGCGACCACTGGTGATTTTTAACTCGCAATTGTTTCTCTTCAGAACCTGCTGCACTAATTAGAGTTTAATCTCCTATTATGCTAACAAATGAATTCAATTCAGGGAAATATTCTTCTAGCCATTAGTTTCAGAAACACCCCTCTAGCCACTCATTTTAAAAGCTGCTGTTTTGATTGATCTGTTGATATATTGATTAGATAGTTTATCTAATTAAAATTTGTTCACTTGAGACTGTCTTCAAATGAAGGGTTGTGAGGATTCCAAATAAAAAAAGCTTAATAAATCAGGAACCGTCGTAACTCCCCATTTTTTCTTCAGTAAATGATCTCCAGGTCAGTTTTACAATTACATTTAATGTCTGATAATGAACTTTTTTGCATCTGAAAAGGCCGAGTTGAATATGAATAGTGAAAGTGTTTTCAATCCATGAAAAGTATCCCTTCTCAAGTTCATTTGGATGGTGATTGACCCTGGTATGTCAATGGAATTTCCTCCTTTATTTTTGAGTGAAAGGCTCCTATTCTTGTGTCCAGGTTCAGAGTCCGGCCATAGAAGAGATGATGGATAGGGCCTCCTTTGGCTTCCAGCTGCTTCTCAGTCGAAAATGGCAAAGGAACATGTGCAAAACGCGCAACCTTCCCGACACAAACACCTCCACAATGGAGCTGTGGGACTCCTTCCGGAAGCGCTGTCGCGGGAGCACCAAGCCAGGGAGGGGACCGCGAGCTGCGCCGGGGTTTGCGTGGAGCACGGCTTCGTAGGTGCGTCACTGCTATCCCAGGCTGACATTTACATCTCATTTAAATACTCCAGCATGGCCCCTGAGTTGTGGTTCCAGGTTTTCTAAAAGGAAGCGGCCACTGCAGCGTTTCCCTTGGGGGGAGGAGGAGTCCGTAAAGTCACTGGCTAAGTCAGACCTCGTCAAACCAGCTGGTGAGGGCGGCCAAAGGTAGGACAAATTTTAGTGTTCACCTTCCATTTACTTAAATTTTGGTTAAAATAAAGATGATTGCAGGGTTCTCCCACCAGCCTCTAAACCCAACCACTTAAAGAGCACAAATGGAAGGGGAGCAAAGAACCTCCTTCGTACAGAGCTGGTCCAAGGCATCAGAAGAAAAATTCTTGTCTGCTTCTATGTTTTGGATCACCTCTGATCCTGTTTCTTATTCACAGGCCATAATTAGCTCTCAGCTATCACAGCACCTTTTCTGTGTATCCTGCCTCCTTGGAGACAGCCATCTGCGGTACCCTTTAGAACAGCCCGAGGGCAGTTCTCTGCCAGGCTGTTCTGCTTCCCCAGCTCTCTCCTCCCAGAAGTGGACACCTTCCCTCTTGTCAACATCCACTTCGGAGAGTGCTGAGGTTGCACGCTCAGCTCGGCCTCAGAGCTGCTGCCAGGCCACTGGGCTATCCTCTTTCACTCTTAATGAGATTCCCAGACTTTCAGAAATACTGCAAAACATGCAAGCGTGATTTCCAGCCAGGATTTCTGGGTTTGGTTCCTAGAACACGGTGTATTAAAGAGACAGAGCAAGGTGTATATGAAAATGACAACTATTTTTGTTCTGTCATGTATATATAGGTCAGCCACCAAGGGAAAATACTGTAGTTCAGCAAAAGAAAGTCGACGTGCTACGCTTTGTTATATCGCCTCGCTCCTGCAGTGCACCTCCACAAAGGTGCTGAGACAGGGAAACCAGGTAAAAATACTGTTCAAGATCTGACATCCTGTTAAGTCCAGTTAAACCTTCTGAGAGGCAGGGAGATTAGCTAAAGAGACCCAGGAAAGTCTTTCTAGTGCCTACTGGCTCCATTGTCGACCACAAGATCACTCGTGACTGATGCTTCATTTAGTCATCAGTGAGACAAAGAGGACATTTCCACTCATTCCAGGTTTGACCTTCTGTTCTGTTCAGATGGATCAATATCACCGATGCCACGTGAAGCTGAGATGCATGAAAAATGGAAGCTTGGCTCGATTGTTTTGAAGGAATATTTTTTTTTTCCAGCTACAGATCTTTTCTGTTGGCTGGCTCGAGGGTGCTGGCTTCCCCGGTTGGTTGGCTGTGCATGAAAACAGATGTCACATGTTTTGCTATCAAGTTTAACCACAAGTAATTCTTCTCCAAACTGAGAAAGTCCTGAACATCTCAATACTACTTTATTGCTGGAATCAAATATGAATCACTGTGAAATATTTTGAAATAAAAGGCAGTTATTTCCTAACGAGCCTTTCCAGTGACCCCAGATACAGAGGAAATCATTTGTCCATCCCGTCAGCTGCCTCTCTGCAGTGCTATGATTCACCACAGGATATCTCAAAAGCTGTAAGGAGAAAGTGAAGTATTAAGCATTTTCTCACACACTTGAAACAAAAATTCATGTGTTGGGCCACCACTGCTGGATCTACAAGTTGTGAACCAGAGAAGCATGAGTTCCAAACTTCCCTGCGCTCCACAGTCGTGTTCTTACAGTAAAATCAAACTACTCAGTCTACGTAAAACCTCTGCAGGTCTGAGCCAACAGCACACTACAACACAAGGTGGTAGTAGGAAGGAAAACCAGGGAAATGCTTCCTAAGGAAAGATCCACTTGCTCCAGCAAAGATCCATTACAGCCCACCGCAGAGCTCGGCGCGTCCCAAGAACCAGCACTTAAATTAATGGGGGAGATGTAAAATACTGACAGCAAATTTTTTAAGCATTGGAACTACACTGAGTGGAAGCACCAACTCCGTTTTTTCAAAAGATGAAGATGTGATCAAGTCTTTTATACATCATTTATGCTTTTAGAGGGATCTGTACCTGGAATCTTCGCATGTCTCGCGGGTTGCCTGCATTCTTCAAACAGTTCTGATTGCACTTGAGGAAAAACTTTAGAAAGAATCTATAAAAATACAAAATTGAAATCTATTAGATTCATCAAAATGTAAATCCAATTTTTAAAAAGTTTAATAAAATTTAATCATAAATAGTTATACCCAAAAGAATACTGGTAGTGAAATATTACTTTCCTATTCGTTAATGAACTTATTTTAAAGCATAAGATCTCTGTCATAAACAGAACATTATTGCCAAGGAAAGGCAAATTTATATTTTTAATTTTTCAACAACTACAAATGTATTGACTCCAGGCCATATCCTTAGCTCGGTGTGGGAAAGTTGATTTCAATGACTCATTGACTTCAAAGGCAACGACTTACACCAGATGAGAATTTGTCTCTACTTTTTTAATACTTTTCATTTTTTCACAACTTGTATTAGCAGTAATGACCTCTACGTCGAAAAATTCCAAAGGTAATGATCAATCTTCTGAAAAACACTTGGCTTTGCCTCCGGTTTGGAAACTCTCTCTATTCAAAGGGACTCGATCCAACTCCAGCTGACTCCAGGGAGATCCAGGCAGGATCTGCCCACCGGCAAGGCCCCGGTTCCCTCATTGTTTTTGAAAGGGAAGGAACATGGCAAATTAGGCCCTGTCTTACGACCTCTTCAACCTCTGCCAGCCTTTAGCTGTGAGGAGTCGCTCTACCCAGGGATCGAAATCCAGCTTATTTCTGCTGAGCGGCAACCAGCAATTATTTAGGACTAACCCTTATCATCCAGGCATCTCCCCATAAACCGCTTTTGCAGCAACGCTGCCTCAGGGGAGCACAGCAAGCACTTAGAGGGAAGGGGAAAGCTTGGGAGGATGGAAACTCCTTCCTGCCGCCCTCCTGCACCGCAGGAACGAGCTGATCTGAGGAGTCTCCACCCTGCAGGTGAAGCAGACTGGGGGATCCTCAGGAGGACGTTCACAGCCTGACATCATCTTTTTTATTTATGCGCCTGTGTTTTCATCTTTCATAATAAAACTATGTTTTAATTAGATTTTCTGGCTAATGACTGACCACTAATGAAAAGCAAAGCTCAGGACTTTCTCCTCACCCAGAGCTCCTCAGATGCTCCAGTCCAGCAGCTCGTGCTGCCCAGCCCTGTACATGCTGGACAGCGAGGTCAGCCAGAGCTTTCACATTCAGAATATGAACAGCTTTTATTTATTCACCCATGTCAGTCTTCATAAGCGACTGGGACTATTCTCGCTGCACACACCTCACAGAAGTTTCTGTGTGCCAATGGAATTCCTGGCAGGAGGCAAGACAGGAACACCTTTCCTCCTTTAGCCCCCAGCAAGGCCCAGCCGTGACCAACAGAAAGAACAGCAGTGGCTGCACCCCATGGCACTCGCTCCTGAGAAGCTTCAAGGGTCATACAGGAGCTTTATGGGAGTATCCCCAAATCAAAAACTGGTGCTTTTAATCCCAGCTCTTCCTTCTCCATTAAACCTTGAGCAGCACCCTGATGTCACCCCAGGACACGAATTGTGAAGGAGCAATCTCTCATATCGGAGAGGCAAGCAGGGAAACAACCAGGTTTACTGAAACTGCATAAATAAATCGATGCTGTCAGTTCAGCTGAATGCACATTTCTTTAAAATTTCCTGTCCCAAAACCTGTAAAGGGGTTTCAGCTGTCGATCTCAGAAAGATCTGGATTTCTGTGGTGGATGACATGATCTCCTAGCTCAGGTGCTCAGGTTTTCTCAATGCTATTGCAGGGATACTATCAACAATTCCATGAAACTGCCTCTATGCTATCCAAGTTCCCCCTAATTTTCTCTGCTGTGTTTTGGAGGGTTTTTTTGGTGTTTTGAGTTTGCTTTTATTTTTCTGTTGTTATTTGGGATACTTATTCTCTCCAGATCAAATGAGTATAGACCAGGTTCCCTGCCCATGGCAGAAGGGGTCGGAGCTGGATGATCTTTGAGGTCCCTTCCAACCCAAACCATTCCATGATTCTATTATTCTAAAGACAGCATCCTTGCTGTCAGACCTCTATTTGGTTTTGCACAGCTTCCACCACCCAGACTGTGAGTCTGTGCAAGGACCAGCTGATGCCCAGCTCCATACAGAGCCACCCGGTGCTGGGGAGCCAGGAGCTGGGACCAGCCTCCAGCTTTACGGCTCCTTAGTGCCACATCCAGGCTGAAGAGCAGTATCTTATCTTATCTTTTTCTTTTTTTTTTTTTTTTTTTTTTTNTTTTTTTTTTTTTTTTTTTTTCTGATCTCAAATGGGTGTTGTGAGGCTTATTGAGCTAATGTTTGTAAATTGCTCGGAAATTCTCCAATGAATTGTGCACGAGGAATGCTAAGTATTGCTCCTCGTGGATTGTTTTTAGCGTGAAGCATTCGTGATGAATTGTTTCTATACAGAGAGCTCACATCCTGTCAAAGAAAAAGGGCCATTAAGCACCCTTTCACTAAACATCAACTGGAGCCGGTATTTGTTCAATTATTTGGTGAAAAGGACCCACTCTTGGTGAAATTAGACATCATCAAGTTTATTAGGATGGCTCTGAGCACCGGGCTAGATATTGACACCGGGCTGGAGTGAGCACAAGCAGCACTAGCATTTCGTCTCCACTACATTCCTTGATGCTGAGATATTTTAATTCACTCTTTGCTCTGTGCTTTCAAGTTCATGGAGAACAGGTGGCATCAGGACAAGATTTTCAGAGGAAGACAACGTAAATTAAAAACCACATTCCCAGGCAGTGTTTCTCCATGCCAGGAGGAGATGGTTGATTTGGTGGTTGCTCTCAGCTGACCACCAAGGACCGTGGACGCTACAAACCCATCCCTCCCACCCCAACCACAAGGTCTCTGTTTCAGAGCAAGAAGCAAGGACTTGGAGCAGAGCTCTGTTTGGTCTCATCTCTGAGACACAAATGAGAACTCAAGCCTTTCTAGGTTTGGTGTTCCCTGCTACATTTCGTATCATATGCAGAAATTTTAGCCTTTTTTAATAAATACAGCTTCGCAGAAGAGCCTTCCCAAAGAGGCTAAGCTGCTCCTAAAATACTGATAGGGAGAAAAATGCAGCCTTTGCCACGTCCCCTCGCTCTGATTTTTTTCCCACTGCTAGAACGGGGCCTGCTACCCTCTTAATTAAAATGTATTACCTTCCACAGGACTCCACTATTTTAAGCTAAAATTTACATCTTTTATTAACTCACCTCACCTATACACTTAGCTCTGATGCCTCTCGCCGCCCATCTGCCATCCACATACAGTGAGTCACTTGATATTCCACCCACCAATTTTTCCTAACAACCACTGTGCAATTAAACTCAACACGTTCTGTTGCGAGGTAAATTAGGCACACCTGCGGCCAGCCTGCATTTGAACCGCATCAGAAAAGGACCTAACAAGGTGAGAGCAGTACCACAAAGTTATAGGCCTGTCAAGCAATTAGGTTTTCACTTCTGGGACATCCGCACAGTGCAATTATGCTACACATTACAACCTGGCTAATCTTCTGAACAAATGTCATGTCTCGGAGAAGCGAGGAAAAGCAGTTCATCTGCAAATGTGGCTGCTCTTAAGCCTCCACCTTATGCACATAACAACCTACTGGAGACTTTTTTTTTTGTGAAATGAAAGATGTTGTTTTTTTCCATAGAAGATTTTTTAAACCCTGCAAGTGCCTTTTCATCCTGTTCACCTCTTCTTAACCTCTGTGAGAGGAGGTGTTGTAGCAAATAGACCAGAAAGACTTTTGTACTTGAATTTCAACACTAAGCAAGAAAATCCTCGGTGTTATGAGCACGAGCGGTGGCTTCAGCTTGGTCCAATTCAAATACTGCTTGGCTAAAGGAATATTTGTGGCAGAAAACCACCTATTACACCCCAGAAACACCATTAATGAAATGTGTTTCCACCAGACCACAAACCGAAGCGCCATTCATGCAAACAAACCTCAGCAGGAAGTAAATGCTTCATTCTTTTTATTCCAGATACGGAGTCTGGGTGTCCTGGTGACAACACCCTGAACCAAACTCTGCACTGGTGATGGGTGAGGTTGTAAGGAAGTCAGTGGAACCCTGCAGTGACAGGCAGCTTCCACCCCTTTATCCGATAAGACCTTCCCAACATCCAACTCAAACCAGACAGAGGACACAAAGCCATGCCAGCCCTGCAGGCAGCGTTTTGTTTTACTCCAATAATTCTGTTTCATTTTTATCTGTACTTCAGGTACACAGTTTTGTTGTTCAATTAAGCCTGCAGACGAGATCTTGCTGTACTACAAAATACAGAGTTGTTAACATATGACAGGTCTGCTCTACTTTCATGAGT
>VZTH01006325.1:98779-106279 GCA_013397815.1 Aleadryas rufinucha
TTTGATATGAATTTCTCAGGAGAAACTTTAAATTAACTTAGATTTAGCTATGTTTGAGGTATAGCAATTCAAAGCAACAAAATAAATGACTCTTTGCTGACTATGGTGTTTCCACATTCATGCTCCTATATGTTCTTTTTTATTTTCTGCTCAGGCTAAATAAATGCCAATATTCACCTTGAAAGAGTCATCATAAAGTAACTCCCATGGGATATAAAAATATACTTCTCTCATCCTCCATCCAAACAGTGTCAGATGAAGTTAAAAGACATGGTAAATGTGCTAAAATCTGCTTATCTGAATTTTTTTCAGTATAACTGAGCAGTCATCACCTAAACTGTCAAGATGCACTGTATGGAGAAAAGTGCAGTGCTTTTGAAGTATATTTTCATAAATCTAGAGGCTAGAACCATAAGTCTTCTGCAGGCAAAATTCTGCTTAAAAAGCATATAGAAGTATTAGGCATTAGGATTGTTAATTTAGGATCAGTTCTAGAATATTGAAATTGAAATAAATCTACAGTTAAAATATTATTTAAAGAGATTACAGAATAAACTTGAGCTCTACCATTTTGCCCCACGCTTACTTCAGCCTCAGTTTTTTGCAAATAAATGTCATGTGTGGAAATAAGAGGGCAAATGGAAATGGATGGATCTCCACTTCCCAATTAAGCAACCAGGAAACTAAATTTTAATCCCAGTGTCTGGAAGCAACTGCACCAGCTGCAGAAGGACACAAAGAAATAAGTGTACAAAACCCTGACTGCAATCTGGGGGCAGGAGGGAAGGAGTAAAAATAGGATTTAAAGTGACTCATCGGCCTTGGCCAGGGGAGGAGACACGCAGGGCCCAACTGACCAGCAGGGACATTGTTCTGCAGGAACAACCAGTACAACCAGTACAGCCTCCCAGGGACTCCCAGTGTGGCTCTCCCAGCGGTCAGGGTTCTCTGATGCTTCCACCACACCATGGAGTGGGGGTGATGCCTTGATCGGCCAAGGCATTTGGGATCTGCTGGGAAGTGGCCTGGATGTGTGTGTGGGCATGGACCTAACATCCAGCTCCTTGTGGCCATGGATCCAACCATCCAGTCCCCTGTAGCCATGGATCCAACCATCCACTTCCCTGTGGAAATGGGTACAATCATCCAGTTCCCTGTGGAAATGGGTGCAGCCATCCAGTTCCCTGTGGCCATNTGGGTACAATCATCCACTTCCCTGTGGCCATGGATCCAATCATCCACTTCCCTGTGGTCATGGATCCAACCATCCAGTTCCCTGTGGCCATGGATCCAACTATCCAGCTCCCTGTGGCCATGGATCCAACTATCCAGCTCCCTGTGGTACATCCCTTCCTGGTACATCCACTTCCCTGTGGAAACGGGTACAATCATCCAGTTCCCTGTGGAAATGAGTGCAACCATCCACTTCACTGTGGCCGTGGATCCAACCATGCACTTCCCTGTGGCCATGGATCCAATCATCCACTTCCCTGTGGTCATGGATCCAACCATCCAGTTCCCTGTGGCCATGGATCCAACCATCCACTTCCCTGTGGGACCCCTTCATGGTGCATATGGTTAAAGGTCTTCTCCACGTGCACGTCTGAATTTGTTGGATGCCTTTCTCCACACTCAATGTAACTTGGCCAAGCTCTGTGCCCTGTGCTGCAGTGAGGTCTGATCCTCCACCATCAGTACCCATGGAATTTTTGCCTCTGGTATCACATTTTGTGGGATCTAAACCCAAGAGCCAATTATTCAAATTTTACACAGATGCAACGAACACCTGACAACATAAATAGAAGTAACTCCTCTGGTATCGATGGATTTGCACACGCTTTTGCAAAAGGTCATTTTAGACCTTAATATTTTATAAGTTTTTACTTTGATGTCGTAATTTTGTCGGGTTATTTAAGTATTTTATTGCAGCACTGGTGAAAAATGCCTCGCGAGTCTTCTGTGAAAAGAATTTATTTCCCCTTCGTCTCGGGGAGAACGAAGGTCCGTTTACAGATAACGTGAAACCTGTGTTCTAATAAGAGATACATCTTTAATTATTCATTATTACACTTATTGCTATCTTACACTGCACTTAACAGATCTCTGCTCTCTGCTGGAGCTCGGCAGCAGCCATGGGTACAACCGGAGCTGTGCCAACACCAGCAAATTCCTGGTGCCATTTTGGCACAACCATTTGGCCTCGTCCCGTTGCTTTGCCACACCTACCAGAACCACTGAGCAACAGCAACCTGCCCGTGTGCCCTGTAAAAACAGTAAGGCTGTCCTCAAAAGCTGTGATTTTCCCTTCATGGTGCATATGGTGTTTTCTTGGTTTCAATGATATGGTTTAATTTGAGGCCCGGGGGCTTGGGCAGGGCAAATTAAAGAGCAGGCGGAGCGCACGCTGTAAAAAGGGGTTTCATTCCTGTCACTTGCCCTCATAAATACAAGTTGATTTTGCTTTGAGATCTGGTTGTTACAGAATGGACTAAAAATCAAAAGCCTGTAAAGGTCTTCTCCACGTGCACGTCTGAATTTGTTGGAAAATTGTTATTTATAAAAAAAACCTGTATAAAACACCTCATTATAGTGATACATAAAATCATAAAATGGCTTGGGTTGGAAGAGGGCTTTGAAGATCATCTGGTTCCAAATCCCAAAGCTTTGTAAGAACTTCAGGACTGTCCTGTTTCTCTGTGAAATGCAGCAGGGTCTGAGCAGCCCAATGTGAGGTGGTGTCCACAGATCCAGTTGTTCCAGTGGGAGTCTTCAAGCAAGCAGCACGGAGTCAGGGTTCATAATTCGCTCCACTGGAACAACCCCAGCAGTTTGTCCTCCCCCATGAAATCCAGTCAGGGGAAATCTTCATCTGGAATCTCTCAGTCAGCACTGGGCCGTGCTGAGATCCTCAGGAGCGCGGTGGCCACCAGCTTCAGGTGTTGCATTCACCTTGATGTTGGCCTGGGTTGCTCTCAGCTTGGAGACTCTGTCTCTTCTCAGGTGACCTCTCCAGGATCCAAGAGTGGATGAGGTGCCACCTCACGGCCACGCAGCGGAGCGTCCTCCCAGCTTGGAGCACCACCACCCTGAGGCGGCGCACGGGTTGCTGCTGGTGGGAGCCTCGTGGAGAAGACGCCGGTGGAAGCAGCTGAGCTCCACATCCACCAGGAAAACGGAAGAGCCGCGCACGCATTGAGGAGGAACATCTGGGCCATTGTCAGCATCTCACACGCATTTACTTAATTGCAATCTTGAATGAAATTGTCCGTCATAAAAGATGCCTCGAGAATTTCGATTCCAGCCGTCTATCGGCAGCGTCTGCTCCTATCGTTTGTCTTAATTTTATTTCACTACCACTAACTGTAGACACTACTTCAGGAATATTTTGAATTTAGTTTTAATTGTACAGCTTTCAACTCACGCAACATTTCTCTTTGTGTTGAAAGCATCACGGTGATTTATCCTCATTATTGTGTAAATAGGTTTCGGCAGTTCTCAGTAAATAAAACAAAGAGTGACAGGAGGAGAAGGGGGAATTTGCTTTCCTACCAATTAGAGTAGCCTTAGGCAGTACTTTTAAGAGGAGATAAATCCTGCAAATCACTAAAATGATCCTGTCACATGCACCAAATATTAAAATCACACAGCGGCGCACTTCATACAGTTTGCTTTGGTTTAATGAGTTGGGGTGGGCTTCGTCATGAGGTTTGCATCTCGCAGTTGGGGACTCTTGATTGACAGTGAAGATCATGCCCAACTGCAGCTTCCTAACCAGTAGGGCCAGATGGAAAATCACAATTCATGTTTAATATGCAGTTTTTCAGCTAACGAAAATTCCCAAATTGTCTCCTCACCTCCTACCTGAAATTTTTTTTCCCATAATAAATGCAAAATATGCTTCATATTAGCCAAGAGTGGTTTTTTTCCCCCTTCCAGCAAGTTATTAAAGAAATCCTGTATAAATGATCCCTATTAAGTGAACAACCTGTTAACTTCTTCAATTATGTAAGTTATTAAAAGATAAGTTTGTGAAACATCTGTTGTCACACGCAGACACTTTTCAAAGTGAGTAAGTGCCCTGTCAGGGTACAGAGAGAATCACAGAAGAAGAAGACAGTTTAAAAGTACTAAAGAACTGAACAAATGCTTTGTTCTCCTAAATTCTGTACTCCTGTACCACAGTGGGGAGGTGCTTTATAGCAGAAAACACAACTTGGTAACGTCTGCAAGGGCGTTTTTAGCCACTGGAACAAAACATGATGATATAGCGTAATATATGTAATAAACAGATGGTTGATATCAAGCTTTTAATGATAAACAAGACATAGCAGACGTATTGCATGGTGCCACAGTGGCCCTTATAACTCACAGCCTCACTGTTAGAGCTCAGAGTGTCCCATTTTCAATTATTATCTCCCCCTCCACCCTTCTCCTGCAGTCAAGTTCTACACTCTGACATTTATACTTAGTGTATTGAGCAATGATTGTTACCTTGTTCCAGCGTTTTTTTGTGCAATGCTTTATGAGAGTGGAACTAAATGTATGACAGGAACCCCAGTAACCTGAGACCCTGGGTCAGTAATGTATTAAAACAAAACAAGACACACATGGCTTTGGCACAGCAAGAAATCATGCAGGAATGGGGACTGAGACAGGCTGAGATAAAGAAGGCCCTACCTAACAGCTGCAATTATAGCCTTCGTTATATGAGTCAATCCATTACTGCATATAGGCTTGACAAATTACCATAAACGCCACGCCAGAACAACAGCCAAGTAATTTAGCTTCATCCTGGACACTTTGAAAGTTGGTACATCTAAATATTGCAGCGAGGCCTAATTAATTAATCAGTCTTGGTGGTGGTGTAATGATTATCATTTTTTTTTTTTTTAATTTAAAAACTCCCTCCAACTAAACAACTGGCAAATTATGATTATAGCGGTTGGAGGATAAAATCATTGATCTGTGCTCTCGTTCGAAATGGAATTGCACATCAATTTGTAAATGTCCCAAAATAAATACAAGTTTTTCATTGCTCCTTCCAATAACGTATATCTGCAAATTAAAGACTTTGCATTAAAGAAATTCTCGCTGTCAACTGCCCACAAGATAACAAATGCTTGCAGAAGCTCCACAGAGTATTGATTTATAAGTATTAAATGATATGATTCTATTTTATCACTTTCTCACATGTAGAAGAGCTGTCCTGCTCCCTGTCCAGGATGGAGAATGATGATTAACATTACCTCACACATTTATATTCCCTGAAAAATGTGGAGCGCCATGACTTCCACAGGGCACATCTCCCTAACCTTGCAATTTATTAAGTCAATGTCTTACCAACCTCCTCGTAGACACTTTGCCCAGCACATTTAAGCATTTCAGAATTAACAGCACTGCCCTTCCAGGAGGTGAAAGCAGCTCTGTGGCGCTGGGTTTCAGCTGGGGTGAAGCACAAAGAGACTGAAACCAGCCCTGCTGGGCTGGGGCTCCTTCTGACCACCCCACTGGGATTTGGGGCTGACCCCCACCCCGGCGTGGAGCCCTCTGGGCCAGGTCTGCATCCCTCCACCAACAGCTCAGCTTGTCCACACACAACCTACTGAGCTCCAGCTGAATATTTGAAAGTCTAATCCAGGTTATACTTTGTATTTCCCGAGGTTTTCCTCTGTCCCCACTCCCAGTTACCCTGCACCAGCAGAAATCTTTCATAGCACAGGTCTGCTCACGGTGAGCGCTCAGCACTCCCACAGTTAAAACTCCAGGTGGCTCTTGCACATGGAAGTAGACAGGGAAGGATTCTGCCACGCTGGAAAACTGGCTGTGACACGTCCAAGATGACACAGAAAATGTGTGACAGGAATAGATACAGAAATTCTGTTTGAGGTTAATCAGCGGGACACAACTGGAGGGCTGTCTCCTTCCTTCCTCCTCCCTCAGACACTAAATATTCCCTAACTTCAGCAATAAATGAACAGGAAGAGGTGCAGATAGGTGTCCTTCACTGAATAATCCCAATTCCTTGAAAAATACCCCTTGGTGGGCATCAACCGTAGAAAGGCTCCTGGACACCAGAAATCATCACCCAGATAAAGACTTATCAGATCTTGTGTCCATAAAGGGGATAAAATTCAGGTTACAACAGACAACCTTAATACTGCCAAACATGAAACAGTCAGTGTTTGACTTTCACCTCATGTTCCTTGACAAATTTCACAGATTCACAGATTATTCCAAGATGGAAGGGACCCACAAGGATCATCCAGGTGTGAAGCAAATAGGCCAAGCAGGGATTGAACCCACAACCTCTCCACGGGATTTCTTACTCTTAAAACTGGAAGATAGAGATGTTGCTGGCTGCAAGCATCCAGCCTCCTCCCTGGAACATAGGAAAAACAGAGATCCCACCCCAGGGCTCCAAGGATCTCCAGCCCAGCTGTAACTGGAGGCTGTGAGGCTCCAGCCCTCTGTGAGCCGTGAGCTCTGAGCGAGGGAACTTTGGTGCCGCCGGGCTCTGAGCTCAGCACTTCTCACATGACAACTTAGTCTAATTGAGTGGGACAAATTATCTTACAATGGACTCTGAGCAACAGCAGCAGGACTAAATCTATACTCCAGCTAACTCTGAACACATAATTTAGCCATAAGAGACTCGCAGCGTCAGGGCTTTCCACAACTATCTGCTAAAAGCCAAAGAAAATTAAATATCAAGAAATTGTGATTTCGGTTCCAGAAAGCAGCGCAGTGTGACCCTAAAGCACGAGCTCTGAGTTAGAAAAACAGTCTTGCTGCTGCTCAGCCTGTTGTGTTTCTCTCTCTCAGTGCCTGTGACTCCTTGCTCCGTGATCCCGCGCTCCACGCTGCTGGTGCTGGGAGAGCAGGGGCAGGAGGGAGATTGCCGGGCTCCCAGCAGGACAGCTCTGAAGAGAAGGCACTGCCCTGCCCTCCAGCCCTCCAGCCCAGTACCTGCGAGTCAGGAACAGCCACCAGGAAAATAAAAAAAATCCCATTCTAGCATTTAAATTCGTTATTGGCTTTTCTCCCGCCATGAATTACCCAGAGTATAGAACATCCACTTTTGTTATTTGATGCTAATCCTGTTGGTAGAGCTCCAGTTCCAGAGGATATTTAGCCTGACTGATTTAGTCCTCTCCACCTTTGACTATCCCTATCCTTTGTGAGAATAGAGTCTTTTTGATGTTAAAGTTGAGAAATTTAAATGAAGGCCTTGAAAACACAAGTACTGGCTGTGCTGACTCATAACCTTTAATAAAACGAGGTGCTGGGTACTGATAAAAGGAGATACTGGGGGACTATTGGACAGTTATCATTTGCCATCAGATGTGGCACTTTATTGCAGGTTTTTGGGATTTTGGAGCTGTTTTTTAAAATTTCTAGGCAACTGATGACATGTGACACTAATTTGTGAGAATTCTTTAGGAGAAACCTACTTTGTGCACATGAAAGAAATTAATCTTAGTCCATCCATCCACAGAGCTG
>VZTH01006326.1:0-75753 GCA_013397815.1 Aleadryas rufinucha
TCTTGGCCACCTGGGCACACGCTCATCCTTTATGTAGAAACAGAAAAGGAGATTTGTTAGGGATTTCTAGAAGAGAAAAAAAAAAAAAGAAGCAAACGTTTTCCACCAGACTACCTGGCTGCTTTTTTACTTTCCCTAGGCTGGATTCATCACATTTATTTAAGGTGGTAAATTCTGAATGCGTTGGGGCAGCCTTGTTATGGTGTGAACTCAGTAGAAGCCCCAGTGACGGAAACTGTTTATTCTAGCTCAGTGCACTCCCAGCCACCCTGGTTATAGTTCCTTTCTGGCCAGGACAGCTTTTAGAGGCTGTGGAGGATGGGAGGTTGCAGCAGCTTTCTGTCTCCACAGTCTGCTCTCCTGGTGGTCTGGCCACCTGGAGAGCTCTGCATCAGGGTGTTCGAACCAAGCCTGGGCCGTGCCTGCCCCAATACCTTTCTCAGGCATTTAAACCCCCCAAAATATAGCAAAAAATGCTTTATCTATTTCTGTAGCCGCCCATTATGAAGTTCTTACAAATGTCAGTCTCTGCACCATGAGCAGCAGTGGGACCTTAGCATGTGCCAAGTATGAGCGTGTGTTTACACATAGTACCATGATACTTCATGTAGGCACTTAGTGGCTTGGACATTTACCCTTTTGAAGAGCCTGGAAACATCATTACAGGAACTTAAATAAATTAGAAATAGAAGCTAAAAGTAAACAATAAAAGCGCTGCAGCAGTCTTTTCTTTCTCCATGCTACTATTTTAATCCTCCTGTGAAAATCTGGGTAAGTTGATCCCCCCCTTGTAAAAATGTTTCCTTAAAACAGACAAACCTTTGAAATAGGATCTTCTAAGAAGGCTTTGTTATTGTATGACATGTCTAATGGGTTGATGCTTCTATTACCAGGACTGTCTTCCATAATACTTTACTGCTTTGATGCTCTGCTAACGTTGTATTTTGATATATTTCCTCTTCAGTATTTACCTGTGGAGAAACAGTCCTTTTTGTATTTTCATCAGAATTTTTATGCATTTCATAGGAAGACTTATTAGTATGTGTAGTGAATGGAAGGTTCTTTAAAAGACTCTTATGAACCATAAAAGCAAAGCACATGTGAAATGAAATTCATAATTTATATTAAAGCATCAGGTTCAGCTTCACTTCCCAGAAGCAGGGCACCAAATTTGGGGGTCTTTTTTTTTTAAGTGTTTTCTTTTAGTTCTTAAACTACTCTGTATTCTGCAACTTGGGAAAATCTGAGCCATCTGACTCGTAGTTTAGTGTTTATTCTGCTGTGGAGAGTTACAATGCAAAAGTGAAGGAAAAAAAAGAAAGAGCTAAAGTAATAAACTACTTATGCATTTTGAATTATTACCTCTGGTAGCAGAAAGACATAAAAGAAGGCTGTGTTTGATATCTTAAAGAAACACATCCTTGCAGCATGTTAGAATCAAGAAACATATCAAATGCTATACAAATACAATTAATGAATATAGAAGATTTACTTTTATTTTAGTGTCTGAAAATCCCAGATCCATTGCAAAGAAAAAGGAAGTGGCTGTGGGTGGGTGTGGTGGTTTTTCCTTTTTGCTGAAACCACCATGCCAGTATCTAGTTTTCTGTGTGTGGGAAAGAAGCTGGCAGAAGTTACGTGGGAAAACAGTGAAGGCAAACTGAGATAGAAATAGCTTTGGAAGGTAGAAAGCATGGAAGTGAGGTAGGAAGAAAGTAGGTGCATCTGGAACTTGATTTTCTATGGAATCAAGTAGTGCAATTGACTTCAACCCTTCTTCATGTCTGAGCATCAGCTCTGGTCTATCACAGAATCACAGAATGGATCGGGTTGGAAGGGACCTTAAAGATCACCCTGTTCCACCCCCTGCCATGGGCAGGGACACCTTCCACTATCCCAGGTTGCTCCAAGCCCCATCCAACCTGGCCTTGGACACTTCCAGGGACAGGGCAGCCACAGCTTCTCTGGGCAACCTGTGCCAGGACCTTACCACCCTCACAAGGAAGAATTTCCTCCTAGTACCTGTTCTAAATCTGTCTTTGTTCAGTTCGAAACCATTGCCCCTTGTCCTGAGTGGCATCCTTTTGCACCAGAGTGGTACAAAGAGATTTGATATTTGCCTCCTCTTGGGCTGATATGCTGCATCATGATTGCAACTCCTCTGCCACTCCTGCCATTTGGGGAACTGTTAATTGCTTGTGAGAGAGATTTCTGAGCACAGACAGAGAGGGCATCTCAACTGAGAGGCAGCATCCTGCCTCAAAAACGGATTTTTGTTCTTGCACTTTGTTGTCTTCCGAAAAGAAACCCCAAACCCTTTAATTTGTACATTTGGGGTGCTGAGTAAAACTGTGAGCATGAGAAATGTATGTCCAAGATGATGATGCTGGCAACTGGGTATTTACTACTGCCTTGCATAGTTGTTTTATTTTGTAATTGAAGCCTTAAAAGAAAGAATAATTACTTTTAAAAATTAGAAGACCAGCAATTCAGAATGAATCGTGTATTATGTTTGTGATAGCTCTTCTGTTTGGTTTTATATACTCTGTGTGATTAAAAACAGCTATTAATTGTCCTTTTCATTTACTTGCAAACCTTACTGATTAAAAAAAAAAAGAAAAACAAATACTAGAGCTTTATCCTATATGAGAACTTTCTTAGAGTCTGTGATGGTTTAAATATTATTTAGTATTCCAATGTACTATGGTAATAAAAATTTCGTTTTTTATATGTATTTCCTATATGATGTCCATGTATTTGCAATTTATGAGATATTTAATAGTCTCTGGATGGATTGCTGTGCTGTGCTTGTAGTCCTAGGAAGTGCCTGGCATTCTGATCCATGTACCAGTGCAGGCCTGCATAATAGAGAAAAAAATATTTGAGCTGTGCTCATTTTAGAGATGTACAACATGTTATAAAACACAACTTTCTCTTTAAGATGCTGATAGTCTCAACAGGAAAGACAAATGATAGGGGACAAATACAGAGTGTAATTTCCTCATGCCATGAGCAGTGTAGTACAGTGCATTATGCTCAGATTTTGCCTGAGTAGTTCTTGCTGTGCTCTTACATATATCAGGCTGATATTTTATTTGTTTATTTATTTATTTATTTATTACTAGAATTTCAAATGCTGTTTGCAGAACACTGCACATAATTCCATTATTAGATAAAGGAAAAGAACCCTACTATAGAGCTCTTTATTTAGCTGTTTATATTTAATATATTGTTTTACTTTATTGCAAGGTAGACTAAGACTTTCATAAGGAAATAATTGATAAATTCAGTCACCTATAAAGATTTCAATCGTGCTTATGAATAAATTTTCACTATTTTTATAAGAATCACTAGTGTTATTGTTGGCCTGTGCTATTTAATTTGCAATTAATATATTTTACTGTACAAGTTTTTGTATTGTAAAAACTCAAGTGTAGTAGGAGAGAATACATTTTATTTTCATATTATTTCATTTTATTTTCAGAAATGTTCTGAGGAAATACTAGACTGCAGGAGTTGTCTTTCCCTAGAGTGCTGTAAGACTTATTCTTCTTAGGGAAGAAGAATACCAGAAAAAGAAGTATAAGAAAAGCGGGAAGAGGAAGAAATACCGTGCAAAGCCCACTGTCATAATTCCTCATTTTATGATGCTTGCTGGCCTCACCTTATCTTTTGTTTGTGATATTATATGAACACTATAATCTCTTTATGACTTGTCATTTCATGTTGCAGTGTAGACTTTAAGAGCCTCACATACCTTATTATGTATAAAAATGTTTACCCTTTATTTGTTTCTTCCACATCTTAGCACCAGCATTTAGATTTGGGATAAAACCCTGTTGGCATTTTACCTTTTGAAATAGTTATTTCGTAATTTTCTAAGCGAAGGGGCCTGCAAATGCAGAATTACTCACAGTAGTGCACATGCTGTAGCTTTGTCTGTGCTTTTCGTGTGGAATTACAGAATTATAGAATGTGTTGGGTTGGAAAGGACATTAAAGATCATCTAGAGAAGTGTGGGAAGAGAGTTTGTCAGTGAAGACTGAGGTAAAATAGTTGAGTGCGTCAGTCTTCTCCTTATCTATTTTTACAGGTTTACCAGCGTTTATTGGTGAGGGGTGTACACAAATGTTCCTACAGACTGGATTTTCATCTGTTTCCTCAGTGTTTCAGTTTGTCTCCCCCCATACTTTAGTGTACATTCTTGCAGCTCTTTTGTTCCACTAATCATATGACTGGATTATAATCCTCGCACCACTCTGAGTGATCCATTTCTGTTCATACAGGTGTATTGAGCTTGTTATTATTCCTATTTTCTTCTTTTTATCTTTCAGGAGATCAATACTTTGTTTCTTTTTAACTGATTTCCGTAACCTTTCAATAAACCTCTTTCTTTCAGGTTTTCCCTGGGAGATGCTCGCAGGCCACTCCATGAAACCGCAGTTCTGGTGGAAGACATCATCCACACTCAGCTGATAAATTTGGTGAGAACATAACTGGCAAAGTAGTCTGCACTCTAAACTCCTTCAATTCACAGGATATTTTTGTGATCAAATGACTAATAACACATTGTCCAGGGTTTAGAAACAAATAAAACACAGAATCTGAGGGTAATGCTGTGGCCTCAATGATCTGTAGAACCAGATGTGCAACCCCACCTAACCCTGGAAAGAAAGCTGATGGGTTTTTTTGTTAAAAACTTTAGGTTGTTAAAAAGAAAAGAACTGGCTATTCTTCTGAAGACTGCCTTACTGTCTTTTTTTTTCCTTTTTTTTTAATGTTCTATTATTTGTGTTAATGCATTATTTACTTAGGATTTGTGTCTTAATATTCCTTCTATGTGATGTTTTGATTTCTGTCAAAAAATAATGTAGAAATATGGAATATTTTAATATACTGAAAGCCAATGAAGGTGTTATATAAATGAGGTTGTTTTGAATCACATCTGTCTGAAACAATTCTAAATTTGAACCTCTCTGTAGTTTATTAAAGTTCAACAACTGCTCTTAAGAAATCAATTGTGATATTTTACACCATGGCATGAATTTGCCATCTGACAAATGACTATACCTTTGTATAGAAAGATATAGTCTGACATGGCACCTGTAGGTTGGGAATCATAAAAAGCGTGTTTTTCTTATTACAATCTTTAAAAGACATGTAGATGTGGGTCTGAGGGACATGGTTTAGTGGTGGCCTTGGCAGTGCTGGGTTAATGGTTGGACTTGATAATCTCAGAGGTCTTTTCCAACCTTAATGATTCTGTGATTTAAATGAAATTACCAGCATGTGTGGACATTATGTGGAACTCATGTATATAGATTATACTAATACATATTATAACTAATATTTACATCTGATGAGTGCTTGGATCAGCTAGAGCTTTGAGCTGCGAGTTCCTACACCTCTTCTTTGTAATGAGCCCTTTTAGCAATGACAAGGCTTTTTAAGTTTCAAGGTAGGTTCTGGTGCTACATTAACTAGAACAAAAAACTGTAAAATGATGAAATTCAGAATGGGATACAGCACATATTATAAATATTTATATGTGTATAAAATAAATATTTTATATATATTTCTACATATTCATGCATATAATACATTTGTATTTTTTAATAGAAGTATACTAAAATTAGACTTCCGCTTGCCCAGTCTTTGCCTGCAACAGGTGTTTTCCTTCAGCTTTGCACCTAATCCAGCAGCCCTTCAGTAGTTTCCTGCACCTCAGCAAATGCCTTGGCATCCCTTCCAGCTCCAGGCAGTTCGTTTCTGCTCATACCTCTGCAGCCCAACAGTGTATCCCTGTCTCCACAGTCTCCTGGCATCTTTGTGGATTCTTTCCTTATTACACTTCTCTTGGTCTGTCCTGAACATGCCCCGTGGCTCCTCGGAGGGGACAATGTCTCTCCCCTCTCCGCAGGTTTCCCACTGGTTAAACATGCTGCCCTGGGCATGTATTTGTAGTTCTTATTCCAGCTTTAGCTCTGACAAAGTAACATTTTCTCTTTGTTAATGACCCCTGTAATTTATGCAAACCGATGGCTGCGGCTTCGCTCTTCCCTCAGCAGTAACGTGGCGGAGTCTGGGCTGTTCTGTCCCGCCGAGGCTTCGCTGAGCTGAGCTTTACCAAACCCTGCAGCTGAGAAAGTGCAACCTGTGGCCATGTGGTCTTTGCACTTTAATCAAAGCCGGGAACTTAGTCGGGGGCTGGACGTGACCCGGGGTTAACCCTGCGTGGGGTGCAGCAGCTTGTAGGATTTCCTGACAGAAGGAAGAATGGGAACGGAGCGGCAGATAAACAGCTTTTCTAACCTTTCCCCTCCCAGCCCAAGACAGCACTTTATTTCTGAGGAAGTGAAAGTATCTTTAATAGCTCATTGCTTTGACCTCTGACATTCACATGCCGGAACTCTTAAATCAGTAGTGTTTTACATGCCCTGGGCTTCTGATAGGGAATTTTGCTCATTTGTCATCCTCAACTGCACATCCTTATTGAGCTCCTCTGTGCAGTTATATGGAATTTTCACTTTACGTGTAGGTGTTTTTGCTGGTATTTACCCAGTACTAGAAAAATGCTATTTTCATAATTGAAGCTGACTGCAGAAGTAAATTTATTGCTTACCACCTGGATTTTGTCATATTACTCATGTTAATGGACTACGCAGTTCTCACTATGTAATTTAATGATTTCTTGTTTAATTCATGTCCATTTTTCCATCCATAATACAGGTAGAAGGCTAAACTGTAGAAATTACTTTTATGCCTGCAATAAAGCTGGCACATTGCACACATCTTTCATAATAAGCATTTGTAAGAAGAGCTTGTTCTTGTTGATTAAGTCCAGGTTTGAGCCTCTGCATTAAAAAATAAGTTGCCAGCGTGATTACCTTTGATTGGTTGGCTTTTGATATCTCGCAGGTTTATAGTTCCAGCTTCCTATTTTCAGAGTTGATCTGAACTCTATTAAATCAGGGTCTGGTTTGGACAGATTTATACAGTCACTGCTTCAAACCACTATACACTTCATGAAGTCCGGCTGCTGTAGCAGATGAGTGCACTAACAAGGCAAAATCCTGGAAAGCAGACTTTTAAGAGTCTGCATCACATTTTATGATCAATTTTTGGATGTATTTTGAACAATATGCACACTGCTTTACATTAAGGGAAATTCTACTACAAGTATATAGCAATGTGTAGGAGAAAATGAACATCTCCAGAGGAAGATTCATGTCATCCTAAAATTACTTTTCAGTTGAATGGGCTTGTATCTCTCAAGGAATTTATTTTTTCAGCTGACTAATAAAGGTGGCTTTGACAGGTGGCTGACTTTGACAGGTGGCTTGGGTTTGAATCTGGGACATAGGCATGAAAGGTGAGAGAGAAATTCCATCATATTTGCGTCATGAGTTTGAATTTTTTTATGCTTATATTGTAATTATTATAACTTTTGGGTTTTGTATGTCAAGCAACAAGAAAATCGTAAAATCCCTAGACTAGAAAGTTCTGTAAATTTTTTGGTCAAGCATCATGTATTTGATAGGCGCAGTGAATTTAAGTTTTAATTTGAAATCAAGTTCATTGTTGACTGATAGTGTTTGGTAACAGATCTAAATGTTCATTTATAGGTAAATGTTAAGGAATTTATAAATGCCTTCCTATTACCCTAAAACTGTACTTCTTTATATGTGCTAAGACTAGAGGTTCCAATCAAAGCTGTGTTTTCTTTATGGTTAAGCACAAGTAGTACAAGGAAAGTTGTGCCTGCAAAAACAGTTCAACAGGGAATGCAAAAAGGTGTTAATCAGAAGGGGACAAGCCTTTAAATTACTGACCATTTGAAGTGGAATGAGGCCTCTTTTATTTCATTCTTCCATCATATCCGATACACTGTCCCTGTGCAGTAAGAAGCATTTGAAACAGCATCTTCTATAATAATCTATTCATGTCTATTCAGACCCTTAGAAGGGGAACTCGAAGATCCTCCTTTAGGACCGATGTGTATTACTCAGCACTTTGTGAAAACGAAATAAACCAAAATAAAACAAAAAACAAACAAAAAAAGAACCTGTAACTAAAAGGAATGGAAAAGGAATTTTTGTTCATCATTAAACTACCTTTGAGAGGTTTGCTGTCAGGAGGAAAAGTCCCTCTTTGCCTTCTTCACCACCTCTCTCCTGAATTTTTATCATGCTGGGCTGGTTCATGAGAAAATGCAGTATAATTAGACTAATACTAAAAGCTAAATATTATTAATATCTTCTCTTGATTGGGCCATAGATCCTTGTTCATGCTTCAGATGTCACGTTCAAAGGCAAATAGACAATAAAATCGCTATGCACTAATGAAATCAGAAAATCTGTTAAGGAATTACCTTCCTTGTGCTGGCGATGTATCAGCTGGGTGTTTGTTATCAGAATGAAATAGCAGCAGTTTATTCTCTAGGCACACTGGGTATGGCAGGAGTAGTGCAGCCACCTGTTTTCACAGAATTTGGTTATTCAGTGTAGCACTAGATTTGAAGTTCAGTCCTTTACATTTTGTTTCAGAGATATCAAATGGCTTCTGGGAAGAGATTAGATTTATTTTTACAAAATGGAAGATATTTTAGCAATAGGGCAGAGTTCAGCAAGGGAATAAGTACATTACACATAAACACACCAAAAAATCCAGGTAAGTAACCTTGTCTGTCCATGAAAGAGTGGCTGCTGAGAGGGAAGGCCACAGCACATCACAACAGCCTTGGACTGTATCCTTCAAATGTTTTATCTGCTGTAATTCTTTGTAATGTGTGATAAGTCTTTATGAAGACTGTCATGAATGGTAGAATTCATGTTAATAGAATTGTGGTTTGCTCCCTGTCAGCCACTGTGTGTCTGCTGGAAGATGGACTCTGGTCTCTCCATCTGATGTCAAATGATTGAAGTCAAACCCAGTTGGTTGCCTTTTTTTTAGAATTCAGTAGTGTCAACTTAAAGGGACTTCAGTTGCCCAAAATCGTGTTGTACATTATATCTGTTGGGATTTCTTTCATAATTTACTTTTATCTCCCTATGGTACTTAATTTCATACAACTTGTGCTGCTATTAATATTCCACTCTTGCTTCCTTTGTAGGAGCATGATTTGGGTCCTGAGTTATATATGCATAAACAAACATTTTGAGTGTACAAATGGATATTTTTTTTCTTGGTTTTACTATTTGAAATAAATTATCTCTTACACACATAACATATTTAATTCAGAATCAGTCCTTTGGTCTCAACCAAAGCACAAAGCACAGGTCAGCAAGTGAATAGTCTATACTGGAATATGTAGATTATATTAAATTGTGGCAGTAATTCATAGGTAGAAAGCTTACAGTGAGATATAGAGATTCAGCAGTGTGCCAAGTCCTGAGTAAGTCAGTGGTAAATCCATCCTGTGGAATAAATTGCTTTTTATAGTGAGAAGTTAAGTAACGATTGGGCAGTCATTTGCCACTTTCTTCCTAGGAAAAGGAATGGTGAAAATACAGGGACAAGCATAAGGATAAGTTACTGAGCAGCATGAATTTTATGTTTTCAAAGGGCTGTATATTTTCTGGATCAACATGGTGTACTTTCTTCTCTTCCCAGCCTTATTCCTGCAGCTGTTCTTCTTTTTATTGCTGTTTAAAACAAAAAGAGAAGGGAAAACTCACCTTCACTTGCCCTTTGAGAGAAAAAGACTATGACAATGGGAGAGGCAAGTAGGAAAAATGAGGATTTAAACAGAAGCGAGGATAAAGCTCACTTGGTCCTTTGCTGGTTTTTGCTTGTACAGGTTTTTGTTTTTTTAAAATCAAATCACAGTTGTTATTCATTCACAAACCGGATTAGTCACTTTAACGTATGTAACCTCACACAGCTCCAGGTTTGTTTACTACGTTTTTGAACTGTTAGGCTTGTAACCTTTATATACATAATTGTAGCATTTCTGACATTCCTTTTAAAAAGGGAAGAATTGAAAGCAGCTCCTTCATGAGCAGGAATTGCCCACTGATAAAAACCAATAGCATGGAGCACTGTTCCCTCTTGATCCTGAAGTTATATGCAACTGTCACTTACGCCACCCCAGCAACGGGAAAAGTCCTTGTTTTATGAGTCTGTTTTAAAACAGTAATAAAGTTTCCTGTGCAGGACATTAATTAAAGGGGTTATCAAAATAAGACAAACTAATATAATTTGTGATTGTACAAAATAAAGGAAGTCGAGGGTACCATAGGGACCTAATGAATCACAGGATGGAAACAATCTTCTGGCTAACTAAACATTCCGACTTTGTACTAAGTCACAGGGTGGATGTACAGCCCGGCAAACCGGAACACGCTGTGTGTTTACATGGATGGGATAAAGGGACTTCACAAAAACCATCTGGGAGAAATCCTTCCCTTATTCATTATGTTCTCCTGTAGAGTCGAATAAACAACATGCATACATTTGCAGCAAACACATGGCGCACCTGCCCTGGAAGAAATCAAACTGGAAAAAAAGTCTGTAGTATAAAAATGTCCCTGGGTACCAGCACTGTGTGTTTGTCTGCATTTCCCATGTGGGATGGAAAAGGAGAGATAGGGCTTTATCTCTAGCAAGTGGTTGTTAATTGTTCCCTGTGCATTTGCAGAATTTAAATGTGGTCAATATTTAGATTTATATGATAGATTTATATGATAATTTATATTAAAAGACACGTCCTGAGTTTTCTACTTTTAACATTACCTGCCCCTTGTTCACCATATTCAGACCTATAGACTATCAAGCACAGAATCTACTTCAGGAGATGATTCAGGAGTGCCAGTTAAGGATTCTGGGTTCTCTCTGTGTTTTCTCTTAAGACTGAGGATTCGATGACTTACTTAGTCAGATTTTTTTTTCCTGTGGATCTCTGTGCAGGGTCAGCATGTGCTAGACCTGAGCTGCTGCTTTTGCCTGGTCATGCAGAGATGCTGCTCAGCATCGAGTGCTGATGAACTTCACTGACCTTACAAGTGGAAAGACACTTAAGATACTGTTATTAAAACCCTAAATTATCAAACAGAAGGAAGTGAATAATTATTTACCTACAAAATTGTACCAATAGTGAAGAAATAGATCCAAGCATTGACTAGATTGAATGGAAAACAAAAAGTTGTTCATGTGGTTGGTTTGTAATACATTTAATGTATAAAGACTGACGGTAGTGCAGGCAGCAATAATCCCAGTATTTCCTGATTTTCTCTATCAGTCAGGGCCTTTAATAACATGGATTTATGTGTCTTGGACATGTATAAGAATATATGTCTCTATATGTACAGGGTTGCTTTTTCCACCCTTCACATCAGATTCCTGTTTAGGCTGTTGGGCAAGAGGAATGAAGTAGGTATGAAATTTCACTCGTGGGGGCTTTGGAATCTGTGGTATTCGTAAATATATATGTACTCAGTTCCCTTGGCTTCTGGGGCTCTTATGAAACAATTGATAAACTGATCCCAGCCCGTGTTTCTAAGACACGGATACATCCTTTATTTAATTTTTATGTAAAATTTTAGGAGACTAATAGAGATTAAAAGCTGTTGAGGCCTCAGATGAGCTGAGGTGAGCAGGGACAGTCAGTGTACAGATGCAGTGTCCAGGGTGTTTGGCTACTTCTATTGATGTCACTTACTAACAGATCATGAAGTTAAGAAATTTAAGAGTAATCACTAGATTTTTATTGCTCAATATGATGCACTCTGGTAAATCAATATTTTGATTATAATTTTGAAAATTGTAATTACATTCCAAGCTCCAGAAGTTGAATGGAAAACTGATACTCAGGGTTTTATTCTTTCTTTAACTTGTTTGTATGGTGTAAATAGACTATTTTAAGTGTATGAAAATGTGTGTAAAGTCCATAACTGCACACCACATCCCATCTTGCCTAGTATTCTGATTATGGCAGAAATTAATAAATTAAATTAAAAGAATCAAAAATTTATCAGTGGTAAAACATAAAAGGAAACAAACATGACAAACATGTTTTTCTAAAGCTGAGCTAAAGATGCCAGGTCATCTTTTGTGTCATGAGAGATAAATGGGTACTTCAAGGATGTGATTCTTCATGTCCTAAAGTAGTTATTTAGAATTCTGGCCATACATTTAAGACCTGGACTTTTTAAGCGAAGTCAGTGTGAGAGACATCTCACCTCTGAGGCTTCAGGCACTAGCTGTATTTTTGTTACAGTTATTTTGTTTTTCACTGATTCTGAAAAAAAAAAAGCAACCTGTAAACTTTAAGTTGCGAAAGACACAAACTGATTTATGGATATCTGTGGCGGAAAAAGGGTGGTGTAAAATTCTGTATGGTCTTTAAGTGTAACTCATAAACCTTAAAGGTCATCTCAGAGTGGTTAACAGAGCAAATTCATTGTAGTTTTTAAATCACCTTATCTGATTTCAAGCAAACCTGATAGTTTCAGAATAACTTCTTTTAGGAAGATTGGCTTGTTAACAGTGTTACGCAGTTACAAGGAAATGTGGTCACAGCTGCTTCTCGTTTCTTAGCTAATCCACCTGATTGGAAACAACAGGTTTTTGATATTTTTCCATTTCTTACACTGACACCTAGTGTTCAGAGGTCCTGAGTTTCTAATACTGCACTTGGTTATTAATAGACAGCTGTTGATGCCGAAGTTCTTCACCTTTGTCGACATCTTCCAGTTCTGTTCTTCTGCAAAAAAAAACCCCAGTAGCTGAAGGCAAAGGTGTAACCATCGTTCAAAACAATTTTATTTTGGAAATACAAATAGTGAACAACTATTGCAAAACTTGGCAGAACCTATTTTACTTCTTGAAGTGCTGCAAAATCTGTTTTCTTAAAATTTAAGTGCTTTAGTTTTGGCAAATGCAACCCTTTTGTGTCTGTAAGTGTCACTGGCCAAGAAAAACAGCGATAAAAGCAGAAACCCTTAGATCAGTATTTATTTAATTGTGGGAGACGTCGATGCTTTTTATTTCTGTGTTCTTTTATCTTCAAGCCACGAGTTCTACCTGATAGGAGTGTTGATGGCTGCACAGTCCTTGAGTAGACAGAAAATAACTTACACACAAAAACTTGCACAAACAGTCTTTTATCTCAGACTTGCAAATAAACGGAGCAAAGCAAGTATGGGCTGTAACCTGTTCCTGACAGAGACAGCAACTGAGAGTAAAATTAACTCTCTCCTTTACCTCTGATTTTGCTGTATGTTAGCAGAAGAACTTTCATTGTTTAAGATAATATATTAAGAATTTTGCATGACTATATCAAAAAGTATGAATTATTTTTTTTTACTGATGGGTTCCATAGAAAAATGAAAGCTATTCAGGCACAGAAAATGCATATTAAATTTCACCTTAATTTGAGGATTCTTCCCTTATTTTGTTTTTGTGATTTTTCTGGTAAATGCACCAAAAAGCTGCCTTTTCCTGTGTGCCTTACCAGTCTCAGTAAAGAATTTATTTCCTAATCTAAACCCACCTTCTGTCTGTTTAAAGCCATTCTCTCATGTCCTATCATTACATGCTCAGACTGCCCATTTTGTTGTATCTTGAGTAAAGGCATTGTACCTCTGTGTGTGCACATGGCATATGAGGTACTTCACTACGTTATTGATTATCAGTAGTTGATGTTCCTGTGAACCAGAGCCTGCCTATTGGAGAAATAATCAGTGACAATAGAGAGAAATGTTACTTGTAGGATACTATTTATTTGGCTTCTTTCAGGCATTTAAATGTGAGGGTGGTGAGGCCCTGGCACAGATTGCCCAGAGAAGCTGTGGCTGCCCCATCCCTAGAAGTGTCCAAGGCCGGGTTGGATGGGGTTTGGAGTAACCTGGGATAGTGGAAGGTGTCCCTGCCCATGGCAGGGTGTTGGGACTGGGCGATCTTTAAGGTCCCTTCCAACCCAAATCATTTATTGTTTCTGTGATTTATTTTCAAGGTGTGGTGAATTTGGACCCAGAAGGGGGGTTTTTGTCTAGTGACTATGAATGATGCCTTGGGTGACCAGCTCAGATGTAGATTTCTGTGTTTAGTCAGAACTCCCACCTGAGAGAGAGTTCCCCCAAGGCAGAAGTCTTGAAGCAATGCAGGAAAGAAAGGAAGAAAACAGGAATATCTCTGATGGCCAAAGGAGATGTTAACAGTGTTAAAAGCAGAAGAAAAGTCAGAGAAAATAAAGACATACTGTAGGCCCAGATTTCTGGCTAGGAAGAGGCACATAGTGTCCCAAAAATGAACAGTTTTAAGGGATGGGATTTATGAAGAGTCAGCTTGGAGCTGATCCAAGACAGAGTTAGAAGAGATGAAGTCTGTGCAATAGCTGAAAACTGCATGGTCTATGTTTTTTAATGGATGAAGACAAAGAAACAAATGGGAAAAGATTGGGAGAGATGGGCTGGATTGAGATACAGTTTCTTTAAAAGAGAGGATAGACTGAGGACATCTGTACACAGGGAGGGAAAGTACCAGAGGGCAAAGAAAATTTGAAAACTAAGTAGGCAGGATATGATGCAGGTACTGAGGTGGGTCAGAGATGGGAAAAAGGCCAGAGATTTATGGCAAGAGAAGGTGTTCAGGAACAAAAACTAAGAGCTGCTTTGTGGGAATGCTTATTTTCTCTCTTGTAGCAGAAGAATTATGGAGCTTGAAGTGGAACCCAAGTTGTGAATAAGGAATGGAAAGCCTGAGGTTCAGCAAAGAGTTTTTTAAAGATGTGGGATAAAGGAAGATGAAAACAACCTTGTAGTGGAAAGAGTTTGGAAGAGGTTCCCATGACACTTTCTCAAAATGTTCAGTAGCGAGAGAATGGGAGTAATTGAAATAAGAAGCAGAGGGGTTTGAAAGAGAAACTGTGGCTGGTGCATTGGAGCCTGCAGAAGGTCTGGTCTGGAGAATGAGTTTGGGAAGTAGCTTTACAGGACATTAAGTGCTGATGACAGAGAAGTCATCAAGAAGTAGTAAATGGAGTGAGAGTCAGCAGATGTATTACTTCCAAATTGAATCTCAGATGAGGCCAGAGAAATTAAGTGGATAATGATGGAACAGGTGGAACGTGGCCGTTGGTGTCTCCGTGAAGGAGAGCACAAGATGAGGAAGAAAGGGAGAGACAGATTCTACCTTTTAGAGAAGAATTTATGGTAACATGGAAAGTCTTGTGAGAAATGCTTCTTCTGTGGACAGTATCATACACCTGGGGCTGTGAATGCTGGCATCCCTGCACCATCCCATACAAGCAAGCATGTATCTTATATATAGATCAATAATGAGCAGATGTGTAGTGACACACAGCCTGATGCCAGTATATCAACTTCAATATACTCAGCAGATATTGTTACTAACAACCATTCTCACAATACTCAACAAACACATTTTTTATCATCTCTAATTCTTGAGTGTGTTTTTACATTGTTTGCCATTTTTGTCTTATGTCGTGCCATCATCATCATCATTCCAAATATGGGAAAAAACTGGATCACTTTACTGATGAAAAATGAAAGTACAAAGAAGACAAAGTGGATTTTCCCCAAGTCATGAAACAAATTAATGACAGAGCTGAAAAAAATTGACTGGTTGTAGTGAGAGGGAAGCTGTGCAAAGCTATTTTATATTGACGGTCTGTGTCTCAGCCAATTGGATTTTTATTTGACAGTCCAAAGGTGTAATAACTTTTATTGTAAGAGGAAGAAAAATACATCAAGGCTAATATATAATGGAGGACCTACTAGGATTATGCATAAATGCATATCCTGTTCCTTGTGTATACAAGCTTAATTGTGTCTCTTTTAATTTTGCTGTTTGATTCAACAGGATTGTCAGGTAATCATCCTATTGAAAGTACAGAGGAGGATAAAATTTCAAATACCTTTGTTAATCTCTTTTGGCTGTTAAAAGAAAAGATTTATTGGTATCAAATTTTATTGCATTCTTAGAATTAGGGATTGATTGGCTGCTAGTTTAGCTTGCTTGTCTCTTCCAGTTAGAAACCCAAACACAACAGAAGAAAGACATCGCATTGAAGCTGACGTGCAACAAGTGAGTGAAAGTTCACTTGGCTTTTTCTCTCGGCACCAGGTGCAAAAGTTGGCTAAAAGTGCTGTGGCAGGCAGTTATTTTAAAGCAGTTTCTGGTTTAGTGTTTTATCAAGCCCAGGAGTGAAATATTCTGCAACTACTGCAGTTTCACAAAGCTGCTTTTTAAGGTAGAACTCTGAATTGTTTCACTAATTAAAATGGCCCAGTACAAACATTAATCACACAGTAACCATTAATGGGAGGGGTTTGGGGATTTATGGAGGGCTGTGGTTGATATTTTAAGGGAAGCATGGATCATTTCTTTGTTTAATACACAATATGCTTGCAGTCTCTAACTGTACCAGAGGTTTTTGAAATCTTAAGGAGTGATTTTCTACATCCCCTCTTATAAATGCTGGAGGAGGTGTATTCATTTGTGATGTAAAATGACTTTAACAGTGCCCCAGTTAGTGACTTGACTAATAGGATTGGTTTTTTCTTGAATAGCTACCCCACCCATATATAAGGTGGCAGTCTTATATATGCTTTAAAATGCTAGTTCTCTAAACTGCAGCTTTCTCATGGTGGAAGGTGGAGGCTCAATGATGACATAAGCTCCAGAAGTGTAAAGTTCAAGTGGTTTGCATGTGGGATTGCCAAATAACATGGGTTTGGTTTGTTTTCATTTTATTACACCGATTCTCCTCCCCAGATGTCTTGGATTTCTGTGGTACCCCCCTTGCTTTAGATTCTTGCTCCTTGTAACTAACCATTTTTATTAGTCATCCCACTAATACACAGTGTTTTACTCAGCACCTGTTTTCTTCAAAAGCCCTTTACAATAATAACTGGTTAATCCTCACACTGGTTCTGAATTTCACTGTCATTCCTGTTCACAGGTGAAAAGTGAGCTTGATGATGTCCCTAAAATTGTGTAATGGCTTTGACACCTGTGTTAGGACTTTGCGTGTTCCACTACCCAGGCTGATCCTTGGCCTCTCCACACGCTGAGTTTGTGGCATGCCGGTTATAAATTGAGCATTTCCTTTTGGTTAATGACACATTTTTTACCCTGATTGCTCTGGAATTTCCATCCTGAGCTATGTGGAAGAACTATGCTGGAAGGAGCCTCAAGAGGTCATCTGAGCCATATCTCTGATCTCAAACTAATTTTGGCCTTTGTTCAGGAAAGCTCTTAAATATATACATATAAATGGGTGTACATGTATGTGTATATATACAACTATTTATTGAATTAAGCCCCATTTCTGGAAGAATTATAGATAACTGTCTAATCAAAGTTTGATGTAAACTACCAGCAATTGCTTTAAAATACTTGCACAGAATATCATAATTGATACTGCTGTGGGAGGCAAAACAAAGAGATTTATACTGGGAAGGGCAATTATTGTTAAATCTAGTGCTGTGCCTTCTGAAAGTATTGCTTCCTTTGTTTTTATTTTCCTTTTTTCCTTTTTTCCATTTTTTTTTCTATTTTTTATTTGCCTGTAGCAAGAAATTCATTCACTACCCCAAGTAAGGTGGTGACTTTGCTGCTATAATAAACCCTCAGCTAGTTTGACTATTCTTGGCCTGTCCATCTGAGAGCTACAACTTTATGGAAACAGAATGAAATAAAGTGTTCTCTAATATGTCACAAATCATAGTTAAAACTGGAAATCCAGTCTGACACTGTGGTCTTGATTTGTATGGTTTGCCTACCCCTTTTTGTTTCTGCAAGGCAGTGTATGTATTTGAAGGCTGGAGCTCCAGCCAGGATTTTCAGTCTTAACTGTGAATTTCCTTCCTTTAACAGGTTTAAAGCAAGCCTTTCAGATTGCTCCAGTACAGCTTCTAGGGCTTGAATTTCCTTTGTGTTCACTTTGGGCCTTTTCCAGTATTTATCCATACATTTGAAACTCCTTCAAATCTGTGAGTATGGGAGCAGTTACAATAGGAAGTGGTGGCATTTCTAGTATATTCCTGTTAGACTTGATTCAAATGCTGCCTGATTTTCAACTCAAGTGCTGCAAGCCTAAAATTCAGGCTCTTGCTCAAGCGTTACAGGGTTCATGTCCAGCTCAGAGGTCTCTGTAATTACTGTGTCTGGCTGGAAAACAAGAATTCCATTTCCTGAAAAATTTAGATGTTTCGACATTTGCTTTATTCTTTCATCAGAATAAAACTAAAAGCTTATTTTCTTAAATAGTAAAAATCTACTGAGACGAAGAGGAATCTTGTCTAGCTGGTAGTCCTGTGTATAGGACAACAGCCCTGGAGAGGAGAGACCAATATTCGAGTTTCTACTTGCTGGAAGAATGTAAAGTTGAACCTGAGTGTCCCATATGCTGAGTGAGTGCCATAAGACTGTTGAATACATCTTTTGATGTTATTATTTTTCTATATGATCACTGAAATATTGCTCAGTAATTACATGCAAAATTGTTTATGTCAAGGGATATGATTTTCTCAATAGAAAGAAAATACCTAATTTCAAGGTTCTGTCCAGCACTCATGATTAAAGTATTAATATATTTCACATGTGCATTTAATCCAAAATAATCCTTAATAGTGATTATTTGTAGTTAAAAAATTCAGCTTAATTTTTATAAATCTATTGCTTCAGCTATAGCTGCAGGGTCTCATAAAAGCTTGACTACTTTGTGTTTATTCATTTTTAATGGTAATTAATTCATATTAGTGGTGAACTTCATTATTTACAAAAAGTGATTTTAAATGTTTTTCAGGTTTAGCTCTGTTTCATTATTGTAATACAACACCAAATGTAGCCAAGTGAACAAATTCAACATTAGATATATCCATGTATAGTCTGATCTAGTGATGGAATTTTTTTTTCCAGAGATCCCTTCTAACTGACTCAAACCATTCTGTGATTTTGTGAATTTAAGCCTGAAGGGAACAACAAATGTTCTTTGTTTAAAAAAAAACCAAACCAAACTTTAAAGTCAGTGGCCTTGTTGCATTAATGCTACACATTTGCACCTTTTGTCACAATTCTCTGCTATGTTGTTTCATAGAGTCATAGAACATCCTGAGTTGGAAGGTACCCGTGAGGGTCGTGAAGGTCCAACTCCTGGTGGGTTGGTGACATCCATTTAAAAAATTATGTCAATCTTCCCTGTTAGAATAAAGTCAGTATTGTAAAGTTTATTCTCTCCTATACATCCTTATGAAGAGAAGGCACTTTGTTTAATTTCAGAAACAAGTCCTGTCTTCTTCCAAATTCCAATTGCAGTTGCTAAACTTCCCATCTATTTTTATATCTGCAAAACTGCGCATACCAGTTGAATTTTTGAGACTATTCCTGTCTACATTGCATGTTTTGTTTGTGTTTGTCATTTGCTGTCTCTCAACCTGGTGTGACAATGTCATTTGTTTTGTGACTGGCAAAACTGCAATTCCATGGCTCACTAGTGTCAGTAGCATATTGCTGTATGCTAGAAATAACAAAAAAAAAGAATAAATGTACAGCAAAAATGAATAATTAAGTGAAAAAAGGACTGACTGTATAATTTAATGTCTCTGAGGATAATAGAATTTCAAGTTAAGGACCTCAAATGACTCCAGGCCCTCATTGGGATGTTTTGGTGTAACTATGATCCAACATAACTAAGCTGTCAAAGTTACTTCAGACTCTGTTTTGCAGGACTATGTGTGTTTGAATCAGCAGTTCAGGATCATGGAAGTGAAAGGTTTACACCTCAACATTATCCATTTTTTTGTGTATAATATGTGTTCTTGCAATCATGAAAATGTATAAACACCTGTTTTGGGGAGCAGGATTGGGATATTCTTGGTTCATAGATTTAATTAGTTATTTTGCTCTTCCCTGCAATTACAGCTCCTGCAGCCCTTTTTACCCCATACACGTAGGAGATGGGTAAGAGTTATGTCTGGTTGGATTTCTGTCTCAAATCGTTCTTCATCACATAATTTTGGGGGTGTATTTTGGAGGTGGTGGGGTTTTTTATGAGCCGTTAGGCCCTCCAGCAGTTAATCTAACAAAGACTTAATGTTATACAGAAGTTACAGCTCTGGTGGATTTCTGGAGGATGGTTAAGGCAGAGTTCACATTTCATATTCTGAGGGAAATGTAGTGCCGTTCCGCCGCCGTATGCCGTGCGTTTCATTAGCGCTGGAGACAGCAGGAGGCTATTTTGTGGAAATGTTTCTGTCACTGTCAGTAGAAACATGCCTGTCTGGTTGAAATATAGCCTGTGTCTTGCCAGTTCCCTGCTTCTAAGCAATTGCAGTAGGAGGATGTTAATCTTAACCTGTCACAAGCCATTTAAAATCCAAATTTTTATTAAACTTCCAAATGCTTCAGTAATACAAGTATGGGAGACAGGGCTGTGTTCATACGCAAGAGTTGCTGCCATTCTCAGAGGCAGGAAACACTTTAATTAGTGTTTATTAGTGCTTAGTAGTTAGATGTGCTGGAACTCCCAGCCAGGCTCTGCCAAGGGATGTGATCCCTACTCCTGTAGGCAGGAGTCAGCTCAGGAGCACTGGGTTGTGGATCTTGTGTCTGTTTTGCTGCCTGTAGACCAGGAATTTCATGCATTCAAGGGAAGTATCTATAGCATATTTGTTGTAGATATCCATGTCTTTTTGCAGCCAGCCTGAACACAGCTGCTCTTACAGTGATGCCAGGATCATTTCTGGGAAGATCTTAATTGCCCGGTGGAAAATGCAGTTTCTTCTGTTCTTGGCTATTCTTTGAAAATATATTTGTGTCAGAGGATTTTCCTGTGCTGCCATGTTCCTTTATAGTTGTTTTAGTTGTTTAGGGGAGGAGTTAGTTGTTTAGCGGGGAGATTTTTGCTGTGCAAGCCTGGGCTGATTGTTACAACCTGTGTTTGGTGGATGGGCAGTTGGAATAATATTTGGAATTAGATATTTTATGTCCTGGTTGACGAGAGAGGGTCTGCATATAGGCGCCTCAGTTCCCTGCACGTTCCACTTGAGAGCTCCTGAGATGTTTATGGATGTGGGCTAAATCCTTACACTGGACATTGTCCCTGCCTGAGTTGTCTCTCTGGGGGGCCAAAGGAAGATTTAGTTTCCTTCCTTTGCTCAGGTCAGCAGAGCAAAGGGCTACAGGGTGCACTCCTGCAAGCATCCCTGGAGTTCTCTGGGAATTTCAGGGCTTTTCCCTTTCTAAGTCAGTAGTACCTGGATGAGGCATTGAGGTGATGATGTTCAGCAGATGGATCAAGTGGTGTAACACACAAAAATTACCACTTTACTGTAGTGCCTCAGCTGGAGACCTCCTCTCTGAGTCACTACTGCTGTTCACTCATGAGAGAAGAATGAATTTGAGGAGCTGGGATGTTTTACTGCTCCCTGCCCACCAGCATTCAGGCAAGGGAAGCTCATTCCTTCTTGCCAAGAAGGACGTGCTTGCTTCATTCATTGCAAGAGTGTCTTCCTGAAGAAATTGATGTATCCAAAGAAAATTCAGTGTAGGATAGGACTGCAGGAATATTCTAGAGACCCAACAGCTGGGAAGTTGTACAATTTAACCAAAGGAAGAAGTTAAGAATTAAGATGCTATCACTACTTCTTTTAGTATTTGCTAGAGCCCAGCAGTCAACATAAAGCTGTCTGAACCCAAGACGTTTTTATGCTGTATGTTTTGTGAGTTTTCCACAAGAAGTACTGCAGGCAAGCTGGAAAAGATGTGTCGTGGCACTGAATCCAAAATGACATTAGAAATGCTTTGCCAAGGTGCTTTTTCTTCACAGCATATCCCTTATGTTATTCCTTATTCCTTACGTTAGTGAGCACGATGTTCAGGGAAAACATCCCATCTGGATAGCATTACCTGTAGGATGTGCAGCTTGTATGTATCTTCTGGAGGTTAGCTCTAATGTTAAACAAAGGAAGCTGATTAGAAACATCTGTAAAACATTTCCATAGTTCAGATTTTATACAGTGGGTATTGAATTACCTTGCACATGACTGCATGTCTGAACTAAAAATAATAAGGTAAATCTTTTCCTTTTATTAAAATTAGTATAATATTAATTTTATAGTTAAACTACATTTAACTGTTTCCCTACTTGGCACTAGAATTTAATGCTGCTGACATCACTATGTATTTTACATGCCACTGAGAAATAATTGTTCATTTATTAATGCAGTGTGCTACAATAAGCACATTTTAGGTGCAGTCAAAATATAAACATTAGATTGAAATACATTTTCTTATGTAAAAATGTGGCATTTATTGAATGCTGGAGGAGAGACTTGCCAGCTAAATATGTAATGTTTCTGACCATTAAATATGTTATGTGAAATAGTTATATAGAATATATAAAATGATTGTAGTACTGCCCACTTAGGTATTATGTTGATTTATGAATTTGCTTAGAGTCCCTAGTAAATACCAAAATTGCTGATTCTAGGTCAGTATTTATTAGGTTGGTAAATTTTATGGAGAGGAAGGATTTGTGCATCCCAGAACTGACAGAGAAAGGTGTTATTTATGTAGCTGGAGTGAGAATGCAATTGTAATTTCAGAGCTGAGCTGAAAAAGGTTATATACTTTCTTCATATTCTAAATTACTTTCTAAAATAGCTTATAAAGCCATGTGTATAACAATAGTAAATATTATTTAAAGATCTAAGGACCTAATGCTCAAGATTTACTGTTCAATATCATAAGCAGAAAATTCTTACCTTTCCACAGTTCCCTGCAACAGCCTGACTCCAAGGCACGTATCAAAACAGAGAGAGGCAAACATTATTCTCTGGGAAAATATTTTGAAATTCAGCAAGTGTTTTGAAAACTATTATCATTATTGTTTATTGTAAGTGTTCTAAGATTGTGAAAATGAAGTGTTGCTCATAAATACCACGCAGGCTGAATGGCCAAGGGCAGTTCTCATCTCTAACACGCAGACTCCTACCCAAAGCAGTTTCATCCAGTTTGAGTACTTGCTTTTATGATGTTTTTACCCAAGTTCATAAAAACTGCAAGTGGAACAAACACTATGGTATGTATATGCAGTTATTTTTATTCAAGGAGACTGGATCAGCACGAAAACATTTTTTAGAGCAGCATAACATGAACAGTTTCCATTTCATCAATTAGTGCCCTTATCCATCCTGAGAGGTGTCTGGTATCTTATCTGTGTGCTGAAAAGGCAATGAGGTGGTTTATCTTCTGAAAAATAAAAAGACGTGTTGTGCCATGGTAGTGAAATTTGCAGAGTTTATCTCACTATCCCGCTTGGGAATGTATGTTTCAGCACTGATAATGTGGCTCATTAAATAACTGAGAACAAATAATGCTCTATTTTAAATGGCTCTAAAGACAAAATGTCTTGTGATCATTTATTTTGCTTACTGAAAGCTTAATGTTTTTGCCTGTGTTGTTGCATGAGGAGTTTGGAGTTGACTGATCTCGTAGCCTGAGAGGAAGCGAGGCTGCAGCTGTACATCCCCAGGTCCTGCCTGTCCCGCTCTGTGATTTTGTGATCAAGCACTAGATCCCTCCGTCAGCTTGGTTTACCTGGTCTCATAATTTTGGAAGATTACTGAATCACTAACAGGAGTGTAAGCAGATACTTATTTTTAGAAAAATACAGTTGGTAAAGTTGTGATCAGATAGTTATTGCATTTTAGGATTGAAGCTGTCTCACATTCTTGTCCTGTGAAGGCTTGAAAGGAAAGACTTTGGGAGTAGGTGAGGAAAAGCAATTTTCAGAGTGTTTGGAACTGTATCAGTTCACCAAGTGTGTGTCTCTGCTGTGTAAATGATATTCCTCATCACATGCTGTACTGGGTGATTACTTCAATCGGTGTTTTTATAGCCAAAACCAGCAGCCTGGGGCTCCTGTGTCTTTATCACCAACTGTACTCTATGAAGTACAAAGTTGCAAAGTTTACTTGACAGTTTGAAGCCAGAGTAATTTACTTGTCTGAGACCTTAATGCAGCTCCTTGCAGTCCATCATCGCTGCTTGAACAGGAGGGATGTGCTTTAAGGCAGGAATCGGAGCCATTTGCCAGACAGGGCTCCAAACCAAATTCGAGATGAAGAATTGCTGTTGCTGGGTTTGCTTACTTTGTAATTGCAATGCATTGGGGATACTGGAGGAACTGTTTAAGAATGTTGGAACACCTGTGTATGGCACAGCACCTTTATTTTAACAACCCTATAGGTGCTCATGCAGCAAATTATCACCCCAATGCATTCCCTTCATTTTGAGTTGAGTCTTTGCCAAAAAAAAGACTCAGCTGATAGAAAGCTGGCTGAGGCACAATTGATTTTGGATTAGAACCCTGAATTTAACAGCATGGGTCAATGGATGCTTTTTTTTTAATTATTTTTTTTTCTTTAAAGATGCCATGGTTACAAACCTGTTAAAACTGAATTAATTTAAGTTCAGATTTTGTTTATCAGATCTTTTGGAACTGGATGATGATTTGAAAATTTCTGTACTCATTGTCAGGCTGAAAATGATATTAAAATATTAATGTCTTTTTTTCTGTACATGACTTTCGTATAAAGCTTTAACTGTGGAGGGGTTGCCTTATTTCTTTATTCACAGGGCATTTTTATCTGTTTCTTCCTGAACTGTATAGCAACCATATCACAGATAAATTCGACTGGATAGTCTGGAGTCATTGCTCCGTCTGTTTTTCAAAGGAAGCATCACTTATAAATCATGACTGCTAATTAAAATGAATAATGCTTTTAATTAAGAATAAAATCTGTGCAGGCCCCAACAGAGGAAAGATATTACACATATGCCATGCTTCATTTTCACTGTAAGGTTTTTTTTTTCCACTTTTTTTCCTCTGTCATTAAATTCCCATTATGTTCACCCTCCTTGCCGTTATCCCTGTTCGTTATTTCTGGTTTGATTGACAATCTGATCTCTCAAGATGCTTGACTGAGTGTTGGCTGATGAAAAGACTTTGGTTTTGTCTCAAAATACTGCATTAAAATTCTCAGATTTTAAATTCTTAAGGTAGGATTTTTTTGCTTTCTTTTTTCTTGGAAGATCTATATCTTTGGAACAATTGAATTCTTATAAAAGAACCACCAGCAAAACTATTTGAGCTATAATGGAGGGTGGAGGCAACTCGCCTGCCTATTGAAGTGCATCTTTCATCATCAGAACAATAGCTGGTTCTTTTCCCTTGTCAACTGACCATCTTTTTTCCTTCCATTAATTAGCTGAAGTCTTGAACAATTCATCCTTGGCCTTCCACTGCCTGTTCTGATAATCCCTCAGGATACTCGGGATAGGATGACAAATCACAAGAAAAGGCATTCTGATTTTTGTTGCTCTCCTGATGGGAAGGTGCTGTTTCTCCTGCGTGTGGAGACACAACCAATTTCCTGAGGTTTGCACTGGGTTTTGTGATTTATTGATTGTGTAAGTGCACAAGTTACCCACTGCCTCTGGGCTGCATTTTGCTGTCTTTGGAGAGGAATATTTCTATGTCTTTGAAACCATAAATAAAATCTAGGTAAGTGCTAATTGGTGAGCATCCATGTAGGAGGAGACACTTAACAGGTTTCTCCCACCAGTCTTGTCACTCACGTGGCTGCTTGAGAGGCATTGAGAACATGAGGAAAAAACCTCATTCTGTTTTCCTTTCGTATGCCCAGTGCTACACAGAGCTTCCAGGGAGAGCTTATAGGAGAAGAAATTTTAGGGAAAATTCTGTTTGACTTTCCAGCCCTCTGGCTGCTGCAGATGGAAACTTTGTAGATTTTGCTTCTGAATTCCAAACAATTATCCATTGGTGTGTGCAAATACAGTTTTTTTCATAAGGCAAATCAACCACATCTGGTGGCTGATTTTTCTCAGGTATTGCAAAACCCTTTTTATGAGTGCAACATTTTATTCAGCAGAATAAAGATGTTTATAATTCTTCCAAAATGAATACAAAGGTTTTTAATGTTTACCAAAATATTGGGTTTTTTTCACATAAACAATACTAGTAAAGTGCTAACCTATTTCTGTTGCACTTTATCTCAAGTGTTTTAAAGGAATCAAAATTACAGAAAGGAAATCAGACTTATGCGTAACTGCAGAGATCCTTACCTCCATAACCCGTAATTTTAACAGATGACAGATGATCCTTTTTGGGATGTCAGTTCAATGATGCATCATTCACATCTCTGTGACTAGAGGTGGTGAAGATCTTGAGAAAATAAAATTGAGGGTGGCAGTTTTTTCAAAGAACCCAAGGAAGGTTTTGAGAACTTTCCAACCCATGCTGGTAAATGGAGGGATTTGGGATGTGTGCCTATGGGTGTCATTTATTTCTGAGTACCAGATTTGCTGAATGTGTGTTTGATGACTCTTGGTGGGGAAGGACGATACAGAAAAAACTTCAGATGTGACTGAATGTGGGTGCATTGCTTAAGTATGGCATTGCCTCAGCACTGAAAACTTACAGCCTGATTTATGAATCTTATCAGATGAAATATTGCATACCTGTGGTATCTATGTTGTCTTGAACTGTGGCAATGTTCATTTTTGACTAAACTGACTGTAGGTAAATTATTTCTTTTCTGTGAATAACCTAAGAGAAATTAATTAATGTTTCCACTGGCCCTTAGTGACCATCAGGCCTGAATATTATAAGGTTTCCAGAACAGTAATTGTTATAAAGCTTAAAAAGAGATCTTTCTTCTATTTGAATGACACTGAAATATTTTGAAGTTTTCTTTGAAATACAGAAGGAGACCTACCTACACTAGGGTTCAGTGCTCTGTGTAGCTGCCTGGAGTACACTGGAGGTTGATAATTAAGTTCCTGCCCAGATCAGGCAAGGGAATTTAACTCCAGCTTTCGCTCGCCTAGATGAGATCCATAAAACCTAATTCTATTTTGTTTTGTTTTGTTTTTTTCCTGTCTGAATAGTTTCACTTTTTTTGTGAAGAATTGTCTATTGGCCAGCCATGTATGATATGCTTTAAAAAAAAAAGTTTTTCCTGAAAAATAAAAAAAAGAAAGTACTGTTACAAAGAGGAGTCCCTCAAAAAGAGAGTGAGAAAGACTTCTCATGCTTCATAGTCGGGTTTTGGCATTCAGTAGTGATGACTGGTATCAATCTCTGATATGTATTTCCTCTAAAATAATTTTGGAGAATGGATATTTTAAAAAAAAATGCATTTTGTCAGAAAATTGGTAGCAAATTCAACTTACGTTACATGTGACCTTTCTGCTTCCATTTACAAGTTGTGCATCTTCATGGTAGAGCTCTTGGTTGTTGCAATTTTCCAGAGCATCACAAGCCCAGCTGTGGACAGGCACTGGTGTGATACACGTGTTTATCCATGGTGCTCCCATTCTGTATAAATTCATCAAAGCCTTGCATTTGGCTTTACATTCCTTCTTCCTGACGTGCCCTGGAGAGAGATATCTCTTTGTAGAGAATTCTGAATTGAAGGTCATAGAAGCAAAGAATATCCTGAGTTGGAAGGGACCCACAAAGGTCATCGAGTCCAACTCCTGGCCCAGCGCAGCACAACTGGAACAATCCCACCATGTGCCTGAGAGCATTGTCCAAACACTTATTGAACTCCACCAGTGCTCACTTATCTGGGGTACCTGTTCCAGTGCCTGACCACCCTCTGGGTGAAAAACCTTTTCCCGATATCCAACCTAAACCTCCTCTGACTCAGTTCCAGCTGTTTCCTTGAGTTCTGTCACTGGTCACCACATCGTCTTCCCCTCATGACAATGTTTAAGACCACAGTGAGGTCTCTCCTCAGTCTCCTCTTCTCCAGACTGAACAAACCAAATCACCTCTGCTGCCCTTCATAAGGCTTCCCCTCCAGACCCTTCACCATCTCCATATCCCTCCTTTGGATGCTCTTTAATAGCTTTATGTCCTTCTTTTATTGTGGCACTCAGAACTGCACAGGACTCCGGGTGAGGCCGCAAAGATGATTAAGAAGAGGATTGGTCATGCTAAAGCATTAGGAAAATGTCCACTCCTTCTGAATGGATTGGAGATGGAGGTGCTTGAACCCACTAGCTGTGAGATTAAAAGAGTTAAGCATCATTTTACTGAAGAAATACTGCTGTTTCTCTAATAGAACCCATTTTCATTTATACATCTCTGTGATTTATGCATCTCTGTGACTGGTCATTTAACGTTCAAAATCCTATGAATGGTGTGAGGGCTTTTCCTATTTTCTTGCCTTATTCTTTCCACCAGTGGGCAAGAGTGGTATATGTCATTTTTCCAGAGTGCCATATTTCACACTTCAGTTTCATTTGGCTGATAATGATTTGTTAAGCAAATATAAGTATGTAGAGCACAGGCTGGGTCTCACACATAAAGTGTTCAGGCACTTCAGCAGTTCCTTTAAAATCCCCTTCCAGCCTTATAAAAGCTGCAGGTGCAAAACAGTTTGCCTCTGTACTACTTGAACAGAAGATAAAGGTAATATGGAACTTTTATTCAGTACAACTCTTTGACGTGTAACGTTGTAAGAAGGGGACTGGAGTGGTGGTTTCCATCAGAAATACACGTTCTCATGAATGGGCTTACTCTTACCCCATGAACTGTTAAAGAGAAAGGACAACTGACCATGGAGAGCATCAAGTCTGGGACAAATACTATGCATTAGAAATGGAAAACACGGCTCTCCTTGCATTTGGAGCAAAGAACTGGTTTTGAGGCTCTTTTGTTCTCCAGTCCTCTAACTATGAAGTGATTCTTCTCACAGTGGTTACATCATTTTTAAATCTTACTTTAAAGTGAAGGGGTTTTTATCAAGCCAAGGAGAAACACCATATTCTTCTAATCTTCGTCTCCCTCCACTATGTAATTCAATGTATCTTTCAACAGAATTTTCTTACTTTCTTTGGGCATCCCACAAATTTCTGTTCTTACCCTGTTTCCTTTTCATCAGTGGGCTTTCAAGCCTCATCTGCTTTCAAGGATTCAATATCATCTTAGCACTGGTGTTTTGAATATTTCTCTCTCCACTCTCGACCCGTCTGTGTTTACTCAGGACTGCATTTTGGCAAGTTTCCCTGCAAGTACTTTTTTATCCACTGAAATTCAGGAAGGACTAAACCAAGCTCCTTATCTTTTCTCCCTTAGTCTGAGAGTTGTTTAAAGCCCTAATGTTCCCTGAGACCTTCTGCCCATTTTTTCTCTGTATCTTCCTTTTGTGCCATACCTAAACCATGCTGATTTTTAGAGTCACAGAATCATTAAGGTTGAAAAAGCCCTCTAAGATCATCGAGTCCAACTGTTAACCCAGCCCTGCCAAGTCCACCACTGCACCATGTCCCTAAGTGCCACATCCCCTTGTCTTTGGATACTTCAGGGAGGTGATTCCACCACTTCTCTGGGCAGGTTCCCATTTTTATCTTTAGAGTAGGATTTGGACCTTTTGAAGTTCAAGGAGAATATTAATGTTGTGATCAAAATTGTACTTTCAGCTCAACAATATTTAACATTTACTCTGCAACTGTTTTCTAACCTCTTGATAAAAATCAGGAAAACGGGAAAAAGTAAAATATTAGAAAACCCCTTTTTAACTTGGATTAATTAATTACCTTGCTTATTTCTAGCTTCATGGATCATTTATTAGGTATTTGTGATGATTTTTCACTGAAGATTGACTTTTTTTCAAAAATCATTATTTGAGTACATAAATGCCCCAGGCTTATGCCTTTTGAAATAAGAAATTTATTTTTGTCTTGGCTAACTTGAAAATGACCAAGTACAGTTTTCTCACATATTCAAACCAGAACGTTTTTCTGAAGTGAAATGGGGCATAGAACATGGCAAAAGAAAGGCTAATTATGGATAAACAATAGTAAGTGAGAAAGGGATTTATAGTAAAATTTGCTTTTAAAAACTTAGCAGTACGTTTTGAAAAGTAAAGAGTTTTAGAATGTTAAAAAACCTCATAGGAAAACCTGATAGGACATTCAAATTCAGCTGTCACAAATCCCATCACACATTGCTGTGTTTTTTCTCTAAAAAGCAGGAGTATGAAATTATATTGAATAGAGATCGTGTTTTACTAGCCAGCGTTGGTGTTACTGGAAGAGATGTGTGGAGGAAATACTGAAAAATTTTGAGAATGTTGTAAAACACAGGTGAACTTTAGAAAATCAGTATCTCTGCTTTGTGGAAACTTTGTGTTAGGAACCTGAAGAGCCAGAGGTGCGACTTAGGTTTGATAATTTGTGCTGTGCTCATCTGCTCCTGAGCCCATGCTGCCATTGATGTTCAAGCTGTGGATGGGGCATTCTGTGAGGTGGATGGCAGCTAAAGATCCAGTGCTGATGTAAATTAGATCAGGTTTGAATCCCAGTGGTAGAAGGAAAGTGCACCACTCAGTTTTCCGTAATCTTGCTCACAGCTGAAACAGCCACTGATGTGGGAGGTGGGAACATGGGTAGGAAAGAAAAGAGGATACATAAAAATAGTTTGAAGGAGGAGTACTGTGATTCCCTATTCCCTCATGGAAGTGAACACTGTTTAGATTATTTTCCATGACAGAGAGCTGAACTGTGGCACATTATTATTCTGGTTCAGATGGGTGGTGAGAATGGCACACTTGAAATTACAACATATGATTATAAAATAGCTGTTCCAGCACACTGCTGGCTACAGCATTATTACAAAAAGTGAGCTTGAACTAAAGCATAACTTTTCAGAAACCACATTTCTGTAAAATAAGGGGGCAGAAAATAAATACAAAATGGAGTTCTAGGACAAGAAATCATTTCAGTCTTTAGCTCTGATGAGACCAAGGAGATTTACTTTGTACTCAGTAAGAGTGAGTTCAGATGTTTTGCTCTTGCTGGTTTGTAGGAAGCTCCCTCTGATCTAACTATAAAGCCTAGAAATGAAAGTAATATTTCTAGACTTACTTTAATACTTGGCATTCACAGACTGGAAGCAGGAGTAAAGGGAAATTTTGAGAATGAACACATTTATTTTCTAGGGTACACATAAACATAATTGTATTGCAGCCAGAAATGCTATAGTATGCACTCAATTGATAATACATTATTAGTAGAACCTACTTATTTATATTTAGGTGTGGAATTTGTTACTTTCCATCTAAAATAATATTACTAATATGGTCAGATGCACTGCTATGGTCTGTAGATGATAGAATACAACACTATCTCTACTTAATAAAAAATCCTTTCATTTTAAGAGGCTATTAACAAAAGTCTGTTGATCTTTTAAGCATACAAATTCACTGAAATTAAGCTAGATTTTCAAACTAGAGACTATTTAATCCCATGTCTGGATATACTGTATTTCAAAAGAATTTCCCATTACTGCTACAGCACTCAACTTTGTGTTTGGCCAAATCTACCAAAAGATCCTTTAGCCTTGCTTTGACTTTGTTTAATAAAGTCTTCCAGAGGATAAATGTAAATTCACTAAGCAACCTGATGTGCATCTTATACCAGTATCAGTATGGATGATGCATTTCCTGGAGCCACAGAAGGTAAATTCCCTTGGTGATTTTGTTTGCATTGACTGTGGAAGCCTGGATTTCTACAACTGACTGAAGGCTGAAAAAATGGGGAGCACCCAGATGCATTTTCTGTGCATTGTGAGATGGGAAATCAGCAGTGCAGAGTATCTTTTTATATCTAGTTTCTGACATTACTTGTCAGTTAACAGAACATTCAGTGCTCATCAACTGACATTAGATATCACTGATCTTACCATAGGACAATCAAAGGTGAACATCACAGAGTGCTCTTTAGAATTATTTGCACAGGTTGCCATTGTACTGAGTAGATTGCAGATGATTGGAGTGAGATACCAAAAATACCCTGACATTGACAAGTTGTGGATAAAAGTTATAAGTATTCCCCACTGGGTCATACTCAAGATAGGGTCAAGTAGGGAAGTGATGACTTAGAATCAGTAAAATGTAAAGTGACTGTAGATTAATTGATTTTTATTTCTGTACATCGGGTATTAAATTGGAAAAATGGGGATAATGTTCCTTATAAAGTACTCCCAGGCTATTAAAAAGGCCACTGCAATATATACTTTTTGTGGTGGTATCTGTTTATTTACAACCTGAGATTTATCCTGGTGTGGGGACCTCTATCTCAGTTCTATTGTCTTTGCCACCAGTTTCACTGAAAGCGTCTCTGTAAAGGAGAAACACTTTCAATGGTGCTGCCATCTCATGAGACACATCTTCTCTTTCATTCATTAGCTGATGCATTACAGTTTATTACATCTGTAAGTTATAAAGAGAAATCTATCTAAAGAGAATGTAAAACTCCAACGGCCTTAAGTTTATTAACAATAGTGACCCAACTCTAAATCACTGTGTACATGAATCCATTAAGAAGGCCTCAATTCTGGAGCAATTCTGTAAAACCTTGTGTTGGGTCTTTAGGATTTCGTTTATAAGGTTTTAAGAAGGCAAATCTTAAGTAGATTAAATTCTGAAGTTAACTGTGAGGCACGAGCTCAACCACTCTGCATTTTACTGTTGGTTGCAGCATGTGGTGAGTACCCAGCATAGAGATACTCACATCTGTATCAAATAACCTTTTTTTTTCCTCAGTGAAGCTCAAACACATATTAGCACAGCCTATTTATCGGAATGAACCAAGGCTGCAAATAATTAAGGAATCTACTCTGGGAATACTTACACCATCATGGAAGCTGATTTTCATTCAAGTTGTATCAAAAGAAACCCCAATAACCTTGCTCAACTCATTTTCCACACAACTGCCATTCTCAGCCTCGATGACTTGCTGTGACTAAGACTGTTATTTTTATGCATTTATTTGTTCTTACTGAAGTAGTCACCAAATTTCATCCTGTCCTACCTCTTGTTCAGTTTACAGTGGGATGGCTGGGGTGAAGGAGCAGACCTTCTTTCTTTGGCTCCTTGTTAACAGTGCCATTGCAGGCTCTTCCTCCTGATAGATACTGGGGGTATTGACAATTGTAGCAGCAGTTCAAAGATGTGGTTAGGTTTCTCTTCCTCCACCTGTGTTCTTTGTCTCTTGCAGAGCCCTCAGGTCCCAACTTTCTGCACTTTCACTTTGTTGACACGCTATTTTTGATAAGAATTTTAATTTTGATGTAGCAGTAGATAGGGAACCCTATTCCAAATGGAGGAGAGGGTGTCTGTTGGGCTGGAACCTGTAGAAACAGAAGTAATTTTGTCTACTCAAAAACTTTGCAAGAATATACAAAATACAGTCAGGCCCCTGGAGATATCTGATCCAACCCACTCGAAAGAGGACTATCACCAGTACAGGATCTGCTCAGCTCAGCCGTGGCCTCGTCCAGCTCATGCTTTGAAAGCTCCACTGAAAAATTTTTTCAGAGCCTCTCCTGTTTAACTGTTGCAGAGCTGCTCTGTCCTCCCATGAGAAAAGTTTTCCTAACGTCCTACTCGATCCTTCCAAATCGCAATTTGTGGCTGTCATCCCTCATTAAATCATCTGACACTAACAAGAAGAATTTGGATCCATCATTTTTCTAATTGCTCTTCAATTATTTGTAGGCAGCAGCAAACAAAGGACCTATTTGGTCCTTTTAGCTTCCCCAAATTTAGCTGATTTATTTGAATATTAATGCCAGCAGTCATTGTTATGTTTACAGTTCATTCACATCTGAGATATCCGGTGCTGATGACTGGAGTGCATTAAAATCTTTGAGTTTTACTTCCATTCAGTACAGTAGAAATAATTTTGTCCAATCTCTTCCATGGGTTGTTCTACCTTTGCTCCCATGCTCAAAACCTCAGTTCTTCTCAATGCTCAGTGAAAATTATTCTCCTGATTTAGAACCATGTTTAGATTTTCCATCTCTATTTCATTCAAAACAGATTATCTTTCTTTATACTGGTTTATGTCTGAAGCCTCCTTTGCTTTGCTTCTTAATTTGACTTGCAAACCTAATTAAGCCTTACTTTTGGCAGTCCTTTATTCCTATGCTTCTTGACTTCTAATAGTGTGGCTTTCTTGCATGCTACAGATCCTATTCCTCCTCAAAAAGCCACTGATTGAAAAGTGACTTGTTATGAATACAAGAATTTACTTTTCTAGTATTCCAGGTGCAAGTTTTGAACTGCAAAGTAGTTACTGTGTTGACATTGTTTATGCTACTGTCTCTTAGCTTTATATTAAAATGACTGATACTGTTTGTAAAGCTTTATGGAGGTTTGCAGGTTTTTAGTTTAAATGTTTAGTTAGTTTTTGGTTTAAACGTCACTGAGAATTATGATTCTATATGATATAAGACTGGACCACTTACTCTAAATTAGAAGATAAATGTATCGGGCACAGTTTTTATGGTTTGCATGTCTGCTAAATCACCTCTGCATTTCACAGCTTTAGGCTCTGGGAAATATTTATAGTTTTTGCTTAGGAGTGTATACAAGTTTAGATACAGCAAACTCTAAAGTTAAGTTCAGTAGAAGTTTGGTTGGTTTGGGGGCTTTTTATGTCTATTTCTGCATTATTTTGCAGCTGTTTCCTATTGCATGAGAGGAGGCTCTTTAGCAGGGAAGGAGTGCTGCTAATTGGATGGGGAGGGAGGCAAACGAAGGCAAATGTCTGCTCACGTGCAGGGTGTGGTTCTGTGCCTCCCTTGGCCTCTTTGCAAAGTGGATAGTAGAACAGATATCACTGTCGTGTGAACATGTAAAATTCACACAGGTAACTTACTTTTTCCACAGTAAAGGAGCCAGCCTTGACAGCAACTCAAAAAGGGAGCGAACTGTATTAATGGACCATTTTGTCCTGATTATTGTTAGAAATCTTATCCTCTACTCTCTTGACCCGTTAAATCCTCTCAATAATCAATGTTCCTTCTAAAATTTTACCCAGCCTTCATCTTTTCTATGCTACATCTTGATCAAAACTCTACATTTCCCTTTGGATCGCTCCTTCCTCATGTCCTTTGGAGAAGCATCATCCACTCTATCATTGTGAGAACAGAGATTTCTTTCCATCTTTGTGACACCTGTATTGGTTTCACTCACACTTGTTTTCACCCTTTTTGATAAATGTAGTTAACAGCTTGTGACTAATATTGGAGTTCACTTTCTTATAAATGCATGAGGGAAATGGAATTGTTGTATTGCTTTTCCAGAGTGAAGGTACTTTTCCATTTATTTTTCATGTGTTTTGGTGGTTTTTCGTTTTGTGGGTTTTTGTTTGTTGCACTTTACCCCCTCTGTAGTCTTCCCTCTATTTCCATAAACACTGCAGAGAATATCTCTAATAATTAGAGAAAATGTGTTTTTTTCACCCCCTTTAAACTGTGCACTTATGCAGAAACACAAAGATCTCTTCTTATAAAAATCTGTGTTACAGGTGTTTTTAGGAGCTAAACGATCAGAATCCTGGTGGTTGCGCTAAGGATCAGCCTTTGCCATGGGCAGAATCACAGAATCAAGATGTTTCTTTCCATCCTTGCTTTTTTGCCCTGAGACCCTCCTCTTGAAGATTTCGGTGATGTTTCTATGTCTCTTGACCTGTAGTGCTGGCATTTTGCTTTGTGCCTCCCAAGGGATCAAGATAAAGGCTGGGAACACTTATTTTCCTCCTCCCCACTGGCATCACTGGCATTATCTTCTGACTCCTCTGGCACCAGTAATGGATATCCTGGCTTTGTGCTCAGCCTTCGTAACTTTGCACGTGAGCAGTTTCAGTGGAGCTGCATTTAATTACAAGATTGGATTCCCGAAGGAGAGTTCTCCTCAGGGCAGGGGAAATTATTTGTCTTCTCTGCTTGGACCTGTTGCCAGTTTCCAGAGGTTTTTACAAAATACTGAGTACTTCTGTCTCTTGACATGAATCTGTGCTTCCTCTATTTTATCAGACTCCTGGCTCAGTCAGCTGGTAGTGGTTTGGATTGACTGGACTTGACTGGACTGACAAAGCCTTTCCAGTTCATAAAGAGTTAGAGAATGTGCAAGCTTAGATTATGAAGCATTGGTAGGTAAAATATTCAAAAATTCACTGATTGTGACCAAATATCTCCATAGCCAGTTCAAGTCTGACAGTGGCCAATAACCTGAGTTTCAAGAGAAGAATAAGAAATTCACACAATGTTCAATGATGTTCGTGGCCTATTTCCATATTTCCCACATATTTTACATTCAACAGGTAAAATCCAAGTGAGTTCTACCCACTGAGAACAAGTAACCTCCTAAATTTGCCATTGAAGATTAAACTTCTTCCAATAATACAAGAGTCATGGAGGTCTGTAATAGTCCACATGACTAAAAGGGCTTTTTTTATGACCACTTCCATGGACTGTTAGAAGTTTGGGAGTAGACCACAGACCAAATACTAGGAGGACACCCTGAAAGTCTCTGATCTAGAAAATTTTTGCAAACAGATTTTTCTGTCTTGTTTCCTTTATCTGTCTCAAAACCTCTCTGCATCTTTCCCTAAAAACTGTGATGTTTTATGCTCATCCCTTCCATGCCATCCATCCTGCACTCTTGAGAAGTCAACCCAGTTTCTGAACCAGGAAATCAGTCTCTGCTGCCTCCGGGATAACTTTTTTAAAGAAATGTCTGTCTCCCATACCACCCATAGGCTTAGGAGGAGCTTTTCTGAACAACTTCAAAGATACTTTCCATTGTTTTTCAAATTATTTGTGAAATGCCCTCATATTTTAGTGTATTCTAATGTTGAGAAAAGATAGTATTTCCATGAAAGGTAATCTCAGAGCATCTCCACCCAAATCAAAGTGAATTTAAATTATATGCAAGATCAGAGCATTTGCACATTCATATCCCAGTTGTGGGCTCTTCATCAGTTGCCAGGTTATCTATTCCAAGATTTTAGAATTCAGTCTATCTGTTCATTAGAGTTTAAAGCCCTCCCAAATTTTTATGTCAAGAACATGCATAAGAAATAAAATGCTTTAACTATTCCAACAGTTGCATTCAATTTGAAGGATCTAGTAAACATTATGAAGCACAGCTAAGGGAAATCCCACATGGCTAATAAAGTTTTGGTAGTAATAGGAGATAAATGTTGAAGTTTTCGTAATAGATTATCTAAATATCTCCAATGCAAAGCATTAAACAAAGCAGGCCCAGAAGCTATTGTATAGTTTTTAAACTATCTTCAGAATCTCAATAAATGTAATAATTTTCAAACTATTGATGTTCTGGCAGACATGTTACTACTTTTCCTCTGTATTGTTATCACGATTTCTGTTCAGACTTTCAGAGTACATTTTATTTGTTTTTTGTATTAGCAAGATCTTTCTACCTCCCAGTAGTTTGATTTTAACCATTTTCACGTTTTCATTAAAACTGTCTTTTAGTAAGAGGAAGTGTAGTAATTTATCCTTACAGAGATGTTGTGACTCAAACACTCCCTTCCCTTCCTGTTGCTTGATCCAATGTAATTAAATAATAGATTTCATTTCATAACTTTGCAGTAGCAATAAAGAGGAAATTATGTTCAGAAGGCATGTTTATTTTTTTTCCCCAGCCTTTTCATGGCTTAAAAGTGATTCTTTCTCTTCGTGCTAAAGTAATGTGAAACAGCCTTTTCAAACTTATGTCCTTGGGAAATGAATGTTAATTAAAGAATGAACATTAAATAGGAGTTAGGAAATCAGGGCCTTTTTCAGACACGAATATCTGTTGTTCAGATTTTACATTTATGCTCCTTCATGGTGCTTTCTTTTCTCTGTCTGAGCAAAGCTCCCTCCATTTTGCTTTCTTTGATTTTCCCAAGACAAAATCTGTCACATCCATGCTATTACCTGTACAATTTACCTTGTCTGGTTTTTTTTTTGTAAGCTCTGAGAATTATAATTCATACTAATAAGTAAGAAAATACAGCAAAGCAACACATACTTAGAAAAATCTGGACTTCCTTTCCTCATTTTTACCTGGAAATGGGTATGCCTTGGACTCGGACTATTGTTTTCCCTCTATTTTTTCCTTTATGTTGGGTTAGAAGATTCTTGGAAGAAAGTAGTTACAGATTTAGGATTTTGGAACCATTTTGAAATGTCCTGGAAAGACATTTCTTGATATAAGAGAAAGATTTCATAGAACTGCCCATATTGAGGTGCATTCTGATTATACCTTGTCCTCACTGACGTTAAAGATTACAGAACAGGATGAGCCTTTCTCCAGTGTCATAATTTGCACTCCTTGCATGTCTTGCAATTGAAAAAGTATTAAAACTAAATGGTTTTGATTTTTTTTTTACTGACAATTTGGATACCTCTTGCAAGGTGACACTTAGCTGACTGTCAAAATTCTGCAGGCAATATAATGTACCTGAAGCCGAGACACCTGTGTGGTCTCTCTGGCATCCAAAACCATTTAAACCCATAGTCCTTTACACCTCTTCTGTGTCTCACTATTTAATCTGAGAGATCCTACAGCATTTACTTGTAGTTCCCATCCCGATTGAGAAGCTCCCACTTGGCTGGCATACACACTTGAGCAGATGGGAATAAAAAAGTACAAAGAAAGATGAATGTGAATAATTTCAGGTAAAATCTGTTAACATACCAGGTCTTCCATAACCAGCATGGTATTTCCTAGCATGAACATGATGGCATATCTCTCCAGGGCTGTGAAAATTTCTAGAGCTAAGAGAAGATGTTGGTAATTTTGTATTTTGTATTTTTGATGTTTTTATTTTTATTTGAACCTGAATCCTTTTTTTTTTCTCCCTTTGTTTCCCACTCTAAATCTTCAAAGCAGTGTCTTGCTTATGTTCTGAGATTTGTTTTTTTAAGTATGTTTTTATCCTTCATTGCACCACAGAGCAGAGCCTGGGCCCTGCTCTGAGCCCTCCCTGCAGACAGGGACACACAGGGATGAGGGCCCCTCTCAGCTGTGTCTCCTCTCGAGGCTGAACAGCCCCAGCTCCCTCAGCCTTTCCTCATCAGGGAGATGCTCCAGTCCCTCCATCATCTTTGTCACCCTCTGCTGGCTCTGCTCCACGAGCTCCATGTCTGTCTTGTCCTGAGGAGCCCAGAACTGGACACAGCACTCCAGATGTCTCTCAGCAGGGCTGAGCAGAGGGGCAGGATCACCTTCCTGACCTGATGGGAATGCTCTTCCTGATGCCCCTAGGACACCACTGGCCTTGGCCACGATGGCTCATGGGCAGTTTGTTGTCCCCCAGGACCCCCAGCTCCTTCTGTGCAGAGCTGCTTTCCAGAGGGTCAGTCCCAGCCTGTACCAGTTCCAGGGGTTTTTCCTCCTTCCTGCATTTGCCGTGGTTGAATTTCAGACAGTTCTTCTCTGCCCATCTCTCCAGCCTGTCAAGGTCCCCTGTATTCAGAGCACTAATGGTTGCCAGCTCTTCACAGCAATACTTCATTACCCTGAGGCTTCCTCTAAAAGCACTTTATCTCTGGGCTTGGAGTGGGTGAATACATGTCTTATTTTCCCTGTGTCAAACAGTGACGCCTGATTCCAATTTGCTGTCATATGGAAAGGAAGAGTATTTATTTAGTGTTCTGGTGAAACTAATATAAGGCAGTGATTATTTTCCTGTGTGAGCAATGTAAGGATACATGATTTAAACAAATGGTGCTCTCAACAGCAATGGGAGAAAGGAACCTGTTTATATTAGATGGTCTCTCAATCAGCAGAGAGCAGGGGTTTTTCTGCTTGCAGCCTTGGAAGCTGTGTAAGAATAGTCCTGAGTGGTGGTTTCTTCTGGGATTTGAAACCAAAGGACAGGAAGCTGGGGGATAATGTAAACCTCTGCTGGTTTGCATGCCACAGTAATATTAGAGAAAGAAAAGAAATAGAAATAATTGATGGACAGGAAATAAATCTGAGTTAATAAACTAAATATTCAAAAATAATATTATCTTCAGTTCTTAAGAATGGTAAATTCTAATTGATTTTTGTCTTTACTAAAAGAAATGTGAATTCATTTACTGATAAAAAGTTTTCATGTTCTTATTTTTTAAAAGTAACGTTTAGTAGCATAAAGGCATTCAAAGATGTAACTTAGATGGAAAGAGTAGTCATTGTTGAGATTCTCCACTTGAAATATCTATAGTGATACTGCTGTGAAAATGAAACAGCCCCTTGGGAATGTTTTGGTCCAAATCTACTTAGTTTTATTTTAATTTGGACTAGATGTCCTTTAAAGGTCCCTTCCAGCTCTGACTATTCAATGATTCTACAATAATTTCCTCCAAAACTTCATAATTTATATAGTTTAGATACAGGAAAATTTTATGCCTCTGATTTACAATGGAATGACACCATTTATCTCAGCATTTAGAATATCCTGGCAATCCTAGAATAGGGACAGTAAATGTCAGAGGACGTCTACACTCATTTTCCAAAGTGGGGAGATCTGTTTACAGAGGTTGGAGGGCTTTTGGCTGTAAGAATTTTTCAGTTTCAGGTTGGCTAATGAATCTTTCATACCTATAAAGTTCACACATCACAAAGCTTTTTTCACAGTCTCTTGCTCGTTCTAAAGAACACTACTCCATCATTTCCACTTGAATGGTATTTTTCAAGCTTATTTTTCCTCTCTTGTAATAATAATAGGTGCCGTAGAAGTTTCCAAGTTTTTCTTGCCTGCTGTTACCACCAGCAGTGGGGGAGAACATCAGCAGTGGGCCATCCCCAGTGACACACCAAATCTTGAATTAACACCTATGTAGCCAGTGAATAATTTGACCACATTAAAACTGAGTTCAGTGAGTCTGAATACTTTTCTGTACCTAGAGACTTTATGGTTTTAACGTTGTTGGTATAAATTCACTTAGTTTGGTCAGTGTTACCTGCTATAAATGTCAGGTGTGCAATAGGGTTTCTTTTGTTTCCTGGAGAGTAGAAGAATTACAGCTATAAAATGTTGGTTGAAAATGTTGATTTTGGAATTTGAATTGAAAGAAGGAAAAATAGGAAAAAGTCATGCCTGAAGCTTAAGTTGAAATGTAGTTATTGTTCATAAATGCATTAAATTCTTTTCCCTGTGTGACAGAAAATGGAAAAACAAGCTGTAATTTAAGAAGTTAAGCTTAAATTATTTATAAAGAAGAAATTTTAAAAAAATACTTTGATTCAAGCTCATCTTATGCAAAATAGAGGTATTACTTTCACTATTTACTGGTATTATTTTTTCCTTAGCAATCTATTTAATATAATTTTGAAGGAATCATTTTCTCTCCAATAGATGCAGAAAGTAACAGCCCAGGGGCATGGTGCATTTTCCTGGTGGCCCATTCCATTACACAAACTGACTCCATGTAGTTTTCTAAAGACTCTGTACATATTTCTATTTTTTCCTTTTTTTTCTTTTGTATTTTTAGAAAGATCTTGTTTGTAACATGAAGAACATCAACTCAAACAAGCTGTCCATATTCTGCCTTTGCTGTTTTTGCTCCCTATGAGTGTGTACCTTATTTTGTTGCATTTTTTCTAGTCTGATTGTACTGAATATGTTGCTGGAAAACATAAAGAACAAACCAAGAAAAACCCTCTGACCTTTTCTATGATCAGAAAAAGTATGTGATGTGTGAGTCAGATGAAGAGACATGGTGATGTCTAGATTTATATTAAATGCTCACTGTAACAGATGGAAATATTAAGGAAATGTATTCATTTCTTCATCGTGATCTCTAGGGCTCTTGGATAGCAGTGGTGTGGTAAAAACCGTGCAGGCTGAGGTGTGGGGCTGTTTTTTGGAGCTCCTGGGACTGACTTTCACCCAATTTCAGTCTGAAGGCAGCTGAAGGAAGGACTGTTTTCTCCCGTGACTGGAACACACTGTGTTCTTAATTTTGTATCTTCTGCTTGTCACCCCTGATATTGAAACTATTGAGTATTGGACCTGTAAATGTGTTCTTTATGCCTTTGGAGGGAGGGAGTCCTTGTGTAACCTGTTTATTGCCAAAGATGTTTTTGGGGTAATTCTTCTCCAGCTATGAGGAACTGGCTGCAGACTCCAGATCTGTATCCAGACCCATCTCTCTGGGCTGCCTGAACTGGAAATCAGGAGAAGGTGAGGTGAAGCAGTTGCTTCAGGGACTTGAGAGTAAGGTTTTCATGAAGGGACAAATATAGTAAATTATGTCCTTGAAAACAAGTTCTCAGTAAATGCCAGGGACTGGGGGGTATGAACTCGTATTTTCTTACTCTCATGATCTGTATGGACTGAGATCCATAACACTGTGTGTTAAGCTTAAGACCTCTTTTCAGTCTCTACAGCTCCCTGAAAGGAGTTTGAAGCCAGGTGGGGATTGGTCTCTTCTCCCAGGTAGCAAGTGATCGGACAAGAGGAAATGGCCTCAAGTTGTGCCAAAGCAGGTTTAGATTGGATATGAGGAAAAATTTCTTCAGTGAAAGGGTGGTCAAACATTGGAACGGGCTGCACAGGGAAGTGGTGCAGGGATTTAACAGATGTGTGGATGTGGCACTTGGGGGCGTGGTTTAGTTGTGGTCTTGCAGTGCTGAGGGAGTGGTTGGACTCAATGATATTAAAGGTGTTTTCCAAACTGAACAATTCTATGATTCCAGGATTCTCTGAAGCCTCAAAGTGTGACACAGAGCTTTGTTTTCTTGAAGTCACACATAATCAAATGGTGTTATATTAAATGGTCTTCAGTAAAAAAATACTTACATTTGAAACTAAATACCTGATAAGAAGAAAATGGATTGTCTTTTAACGTGCAGATGGACATTCTCTGGTTTAGACAGCTTGTGATGATTCAGTCAGGCTGGTTAACCCCTTGTGCAGTGAACCTGAATCATTACCTGTTAGAGTGCTCTAATGGGCTCCATAATGTAATTCTCTCCCCAGGATGTGCTAAGTGCATAAAGCACATCCCTTTGCTGACTTGTGGAAACAAATTCAGTGTTTTCCCTCTGTTTGTGTTAGAACGAGAAGCTCAGGTGTCAGCATTAGTAGCATGTGAGATATTACATGGAAAGATTGAAGTGAAAACTTCTTCTATTTAGTTGCCTTCATAAAAGTATTAGGATGCTCTGTGTAGAATGTATTTACAAGACTCCATCTTAATTCAGAATATTATTTGGTAATTTTATAGTTACGTGGTTTTTACCTAGAAAAGGCGAGAAAATAGGACATTTTAATGCATATTTAATAACAAAACAACCTTCCTGCCTCTGAAAAAAAATTCACCCAGGTGAACTATGATCTAATTTTTTTGTATAATGAAAACAAAATCGTAGCTCCTGCAGCATTATTCTTGGCTCCCAGCACTTCCAAGGCATGCAAACATCACCATTCCGACTCCGTCCTGCAGTTTAACTGGAAGGATTATGTCACAACACAGTATGTTTGTTTTCCAGCTTTTTGTCTGTTTGTCCATCAAGATGGTTTTGTAGAAGAAGTATCGGTGATTGTTGACTTTGGAGGTAGTGGAAGAAAAAATAATTATGGAAGAAAAAAAAAGCAGACAGTCCCCATTGAAGTAACTGTGCTTCTGTCACAGGAGAATGAATACTCCTTTCAACAAATCTATAATTTGCAGAAGTTGCAAAAAGAAAATAGCCATAAGGTGACTGTTAACATACTTCAGTTCATCCTGCCAAGAAAGTTAACTTCATAAAGTCATTAAACCTGTGATTACATTTTAAAATATTATTCCCCAGCCATTTCTTCTTAAGCTTTAAAATATAGTTACTGTATATACTACCTTCTTTGTAATGGGCAAAAATTGTAAAATACACTTATTTTTCATAAACTCCTAATTATTAACAGAACTATTTACGCTCCTATAGTTAAAATCATTTCAACACTTCCGTTATTTAAACTTCACTTTTAGGGGTTCATAATTCTGCTGTAATAAAAAAGTATATCCAGACTCTGAGGTCTCAAATATTGTTTGCTGGTATTAGAGAATTTAGCCTGTTTTTCTTAAAAAAGCTGAATAATTTGGATTGCTTGCTGTTCTTCAATATCATCCCAAACAAAATATTTTGTAACGTGGACTTAATAATTTCAAAACTAAAAAAAATTAGGAGAAGACAAGTGAGTAGGTTGGAACACGGCAGCCCCAAATTCTGTGACTGGCGCTGAGGCTTGGAGAAGGGAGATGGTGGGAAATTCTTGCCATAACCGCTCCGTTGCCACGTGGTAGCCTCACATATGAAAAGTTCCTGCAGCATTTTTATCCCACCCTTCGTCTGGAGTCACAGGCAGTGCTGAACCCCCCCCGTGCTCCCACTGCAGCCAGGGGTGAGGCACCCCCTGACTTCAGGGCTGTGGAGCCAAGAAGGGCTTCTCTGGAATGACAAATGCTCCGGGTGCTCGGAGATGGATCGGTTCTTTGGCACAGCTTCCTGAAATCCCCCTTCATCACGTAATGACTCAACAAGGCCTTCAGCTCCGGAAATTAAGGAATCGGGGCTTATTGCATATTAATGGCATCTCTGGGACAGTCAAATAAGACAGTTTGTTATAATACTAATTATAGCAAAGCACTCACGTTGTGGTTTGAATGAGTCAATTATGTGTGTGTAAAACTATAAATACATCTTCCCCCCAGCCTCAGCTGTGTGGGACGTAATTTTTATTTAATTACTTGGATACATATTTACCTGAGCATACCCTGGTTTCCCAGGTAAATATGTGTACCAATGCAGAACTCATTATGGTCTGTTTGGATAAATAATCCATATTTTATAACTATACAGGAAGTAATTATTTTCGTGCTTTGCTTTCTTTAAGCCAAAGAAATTAAATGCTGTGTGTCCGTTACTTAAAATAAAATAGATGCAGAAGTCGAGGCAATACGAGAATAAAGTTTTCATTGTTTTGGTAGAAACTGAGGATATTTTTCCAGATTTTGATCTTGTGTTTAGCCCAGAATAACTCCATTAAAGTAAACAGTGTTATTCAGGATTTACTTAGATGCAAATGGAACGTGAATTTGGCCTTTGCTCCTTACTCTCCCTTCCTTCATCACAAGGCTCCTGCAAGCAGCTCACACACAATCTTTGCTATAAATGTCATTGTCATGTGTTTATCATTTGTAAGAAAAAGGTATTTCAGCTACACACAGAAATTAACATAACCTGAACTTTATGTCTTAGACAGTCATGGAATGGTTTGGATTGGAAGGGGCCAAGCGATCATCCTTATGCATGCTTGGGAACTAGAGTGTGCTTTCCCTTTGGATATTTCTGCCATTGTTTTACATGATATTTGGGAAAGCTGTGTTGTGTTATCACCATGCTAAGGTCAGGTTTTCTAACACTTTTAAGCTCAGTGGGGCCAAAGTCAGCCTTGGCATAAATCCATTAACTGCAATAGATTTACACCAGAGAGGAATATTGGCTCGTTCTTGGTGATTTTTTTTTTTATCCAACTCTTTATATTTTATGTTAGAAACATAAGTAGCTTGCGTGCCCTCAAACTAATCAGAATAAGAAACAGTTTTGCTTATGCCAAAAAATAGAGCTATCGTTTTTCACATTCTTACATTTTTCAAGTGAGATTATGTTACTGTGACTTCTGAATTCCTGAAATCTCTCTGGTCTCGGTGACTGCAAGGGCCAAGAGAGGGTTCCAAGGGGAAAATCTGAACCTCTTCACGCAGTATGTTTTGTGTTGTGCGTACAAGATACAGTTAACGTTTTGTGTGCATGTGATTAGTGTGGAAAAAAATTAATGCAGTCCAGTATTATGATTTATGGACTGAATCTTTTGCCCACTGAACACTTGCCAAAATGAAAATTTTTTTCCCCCCCTTTCCCCTTCTTTGGATATTAGAAACAGCTACTGTTTTTGTTGATCTTTTTAACTTCTGAATAGGCCTATTTCAAGTCATAGCAGCATGGGAGCTCAGATTAATAATATACTTATTCAGCCAGTGATACTGAGTGAAACCATTGCTAGTGTGAGTACGAAGGATAGGATTTCTTTAAATTATTTTCAGGTGCATTAATGCATTTCTAAAGAAGAATATGGAGATATTCGAACATAAATTAAATTGCTGTTTATTTATCATGTTACAGGTGTGTATGAATTTTAATATCAAGAATTTTTGAAGGTGTCTCTTCTTTTGATGACTTTTGTGCTGTGCTCACTGTCAGTTTTCCATCAGAGGGTTAACAAGGCTAAAGGCAAAAAGACTTACAATTAAATCTTTCATTTTGAACGATGTTTTTTAATTTAGAGGATAAAGTGCATTCTGTGCTGTGAAGCATCCCTTCTATCAGTCAATACAGCATTATGTTTTACACTGAAACTGGTTGTCCACAGAGGTGGTGGATTCCCCATCCCTGGAAAAATTAAAGGTCAGACTGGATGGGACTCTGAGCATCCTGGTCTAGTTGAAGGTCCCTGCTCATTACATGGGGTTGGACTAGATGACCTTTAAAAATTCCTCCCAACCCATTCTATGATTCCATGCTTATGCCAGAATGAAGGGCTTGTGAGGTGAAAGGAGCAAATCCCATTGACTCCTTTTGTGCATTTGGGTTGAACCTCCCTACCACAGCACTTTGATAAGCATCAGCTGTGCAGATAACCCAGGTTACAAGGTTTCTAACCCTGTTCTGGTTTTGTATGATCCATTTGTTTATAAAATATCCTAGTTTCCTGCACCTACTGAAAGCTGTTGTACTTAGTGCCTTACAAAGAGATTTTTGGTCTTTACAGCACAATTTGAGGCATTTGTGGCCTTTAGAGGCACTGTGACAATGAATGTGAGGGCAGTCCATTGCTTCGCACTCCTTTGGCCACCTCTTACCAATTTTTGTGTCATTCCTTGCTCAATCTCATCTTTATCACTTTTACAGCTGAATGGCCTGGTCTGCTCAATAAGGTTTCTCAACTCCTTCATTAATAGAGTTGGTGTTTCCTATCAATTCATTTGCTTTCTCCCAAATGAATTAAGAGCATGCCTAAAAAAGTTCTTCATGTGAGTCTGGCTTGTACTAATGCTAAGTCAAGTAGGGGTAGAGTTTCTTTCAAAAAATACTTAGGTAAGCTGTTTAAAATTAATATTTGTTATTCTAAAAAATTGGGAGAGGGATCAGCCACCCTTCCACAGTTGCAGATAAAGTGCTATGGCAAGAATTTGGCATTTTTACATTGCCTGAGAGAATTATATGTTCATTTTCTGTGCTAAGAGAAGAAAAAAAAAAAAAAAAAAGGGCTGTAGGACTTTTTAAAAGCAATCATTTTGAATATAAACAAAAAAGCTTTTGCTTGAGATTTGTCAAAGGTCTTTCAGGCTTTTCATAAAATTGTTATTCACTTCTTGGCGAGCAAGAGTCGAGTGAGTGACACCTTTGAGAGTCCCAGCCTGTGTTTTAGTGCACAGCTTGTATTTTGCTGTGGACGACCATGCAAAATATTAGCTGAATTCATTTAAAACAAACCCCAGTGAATAAAGTTTTTAACACTGAAAATGCCATCCTAATTTATTCATTTATTTTAGTTGCAGCAAGCAGCTGAAGTTTCTCAGATGAGAGGAGCCCGAGTCATCTCTGCTGAAGATCTCCTGTTCTTAATGCGCAAAGATAAGGTACAGTAATTAGACAGAAATTTCTTATTTAATGTAGTCAGCTTCTTATTGTATCTTCAAATGCTCTCTTAACCTATGTAAAGGAATCCATCATCATGAATAGCTTTATTTAAAAGTATAGCTGCTCTGCAATTGTATTTGATCGAGCGCGTTATAATCATTCTGTAATATCTGAAATAATAATTGTTTTTTTCCTGTTGCTTCAATCATCAATTGATTTTTTTTTTCCCATAAAGCTCTAGGGTGGATAATGTACCTTAGAGCTCAAAACGATTTCTTAATAAGATATAAATATTGATCCCTATCTTTTATATCCCTTTAATTAAAAATCAATCACTCTAATTTCCCCCTGGTTATGAAGGGTGTGGATGTGACATTTGACAGTGTTGCCATTACAGTTTTGTAATTTAGATTGTCTGTAAATCCTCTTTATTTTATTTTATAATATTTTTCCTGTGCTTTATCCCACTACAGTCTCCACATTTAGGAATGGCCTTGCTTTCTCTGGATAGTAAATAGAGCAGGTCAACAAGGGAAAAAAGTTAATTTTCTCTCCTCAAATTTAAAAATCATTAAAAACTGTCAACTGGTTTTAATTACATAATTTATTCTTCCTTTGTCTCCTTTTCTTCCTTAGTTTCCCTCTTTCTCTCACCCTTTTCTCTACTCTTTGTTTTCCTTTCCTCATCTGACAGGTGAAACCAAAACCATTTCAAAATTAAACCCCACTAAAGTGTGAAAATAAATTGCAATTTCTTTATCTGATACGACCTGTAAGGCTGTACTCAAAACATCAATTAATATGGAGTCAAAGTTCATGGAAATATGCATTTCTAGGCAGAGTTTCCAATTTAAGAAAACATTTTGGAGTGCCCTAAAGAAGCCCAGTTGATGAATTTCTCCTTTCTCCTTTCTGAAAGTGAAACTCATTTCTGTCTCACAGCAAAGTACCAAGGAGCTCAAATAAATAATTATTTGATATGGACTTGCTACTGTCCTGAGGTACTTTCTATATGTGGCTTTCCTGCAGAATTTAAAATTACAAATGTTTTAAAAGTTATATTTACTGAGTAATGTGTTACACACTTGTATGTTTGTGTGTTACAAAATTTATTAAATAAGAAATAACTATGTAATAGTCATTAATATAAATGTATTTTTTTTGTAGAAGAAGCTTCGAAGGCTACTTAAATACATGTTTTTTCGAGACTACAAATCTAAAATTGTCAAAGGAATAGAAGAAGATGACCTCCTTGAAGGTAGAAAACAAGATATTACTTAATTTGGGGGAGGCTTGGTGTCTTGTAAAAGTGCTGAACAGTTCAATGCAAAGTATTAATGTCTTGCTTGACAGTTAGAGACACAAAAATAGTCTCTTCAGAGGAATTTTGTTGAAGATCTCTGCTTTTCAATTTGAAATATTGTGAGCATTTGCATCTACCATCCAGATGAACAGTAAGACTCTTTAATGTAGGAGCTCTGTTGAAGTAAGAAACTGGTGCTGATTAAAGGGCTAATTGATTTCAGCATCTGTATTTTAAATGCACCACCTGCAATGGAATGGACATCTGTTAAATTATTGTCAAAAGGTTTTGACATATTTAAAAAAAAAAAACCTTATAATCTGAAGTCACTGAACACTAATATATTACTTGGGTGGTTTTTTCAGTGTGGTTTAACATTTTATACTTTGAATCTGCAGTTTAAATAATGGGAAACACTTTTGTTTCTGCATTCCATGAGGAAGTCACAGATTTTATAACCAATGCATTTAAAGGAAAAGCTCTTTGAATTAAAATATAATAATTTATGCCATATAATTTCCTGGTTTAAAGTTTTGTTGATTTATATTGATATTAGAACTAACATTTCCGTTGTAAAAAGTTAAGTTAAAACTTATCATAGCAAATCTAAACCTTACCATACTGTTATAATATCTAGAAATGTCCATACACAACTTTTTGTATTTAACTTATTTCCTTTCTCAGTGTCTTTTATTATTTTTTTCCCATACAATGAATTCCTTGTGTTTGGTTCCTCTGAGCATCCACGTTGATGCTAGGTAAACACTGTACTTCTTGCTTTGACTTCATCAAGCTGTGGATAAGTTTTTGTCAGCTCATTTGAGATTTAATTTGCCTGTAGCATTTTATTTTCGTGTTTCCTGTGTGTAAGCAATCTGGCAGTACAGCTTCTTACCTGACAGCTTTTGGGTTTTAATACTTTATTTTGTGTCACTACTTAAAGCAAATAAACAATTTTCCTAAGCTTTTTAGATGCTCATGAAATGCTTCCTAAACAGAGTTTATCCTGGAATTAAAGAATATCTTTTCTAGCAGCTTTGATAGCTAAAGCCATTAATTTTCTTTTGTGAATTTAATGCCTTTATAGCTGCTCTGCTGTCTAGAGCAACAGAGATCATCTTGCCAGCATTCTCCAGGTTTTACTGCAGAGCAGTGGTCCATCACCTCTGGAATTGCATCTTAATACCCGTGTTAGGGTTTGCTTGAGGCTGTAGGTAATGAGGATGTTCTGCATGTGTTCAGGGAAGAACATTTCCTCAGTATATTCTGCTCTATGACTAAAGTTCTTCCTACCAAAGAGGAGTTGTTTCCTCTACAGCTGTGTCCACTGTGGATTCTTTGGTGAGAAGTAGTGATGGACAGGCAGCAGATCAGTTTTCTCTAGATTATGAAAAACTACTTGCTTATACTAAAAAATACTAAAGGTGGTGTTTTGCTGTTACTGCAGCAGAGCAGTGACATCAGCTTGTTCAGGTAGCACAGCTTGTGTGAGGGGGACAATAAAAACAGGCTTTTTCTGCTCAGTGCTGATTCTAAAACATGTCACTCTGAGGGACATCAGTTGATGTTTGGAGAAGCCAAATATGTTAAGTTTGTTGTTCCTTGCTTGTCTTTGTGAAGACAAATTCAACAGCAATAACACCAACAAGCGGCAGAAGCTGGCCCAAGACTTTCTCAACTCCATTGACCAGACTGGAGAGCTCTTGGCCATGTTTGAAGATGATGAGATTGATGATGTCAAGCAGGAGCGGATGGAGGTAATTCTTTTCTTTTACTGATACCCAGCAGAGAACACTGTGAAACATTTCATACATCATACCAGTGTGATGTCTTCTTCATGCTGCACATAAAATCATTTTTACATGTTTTTTCTTTTGCCCAGATGGTCTAAAGAAATCCTATTTCCATATTTTTGCTATAACTTCAAATGTTTCCTGATATCTAAGCACACATGCTGAGAAGGAAGATTACTGAAGGGTAGTTATGGATCTTTCTGTCTGCCATGTATTTGTATTTCCTTCCTGTAGAAAGAAAATTCTATTTATAAACATTCCACGCACATTTTTCACACCAGTATTTTCCTTTTTCATTATTTATCTCCTTAGCAAATTGTTTCAACAGCATTTGAGGACTCTTGATATGACACAGCTTACAGATCAAATTAAAACATTCTGTGCAAGCATGGTTGAGTATAAACTCTCCTCTCCATCCTTTCGAGTCCTATTTTCTGGTCTATGTAGTTAGGAAGAATTCTGTGTACATTACAGAATGCAGTGCCACATCACTCTCATAAAGCTAGGTGAGCTCAAGAAGCAGTGTAGCTGTGTTAGCATGGAAGTCTGTGTTTTTGGCTAAATTTTCTGTGGGTGCGCAGGATTACCCGGGTTTTTTTTGGTGATCTGGTCCACAGTGAATGCAGAGAACAGTCCTTGGCTACTCTTTGTGCTCAGTTGCTCAATTCTTCCTCATGTCTTCTGTAGCCGGTGAGAAGTCAAGGGAAAAACTGTGCTGGGAGTACACTCACAATTCCAGACAAGTATTTGAGCCAATTTCCATCAATTTTTAGACACCAACTGTTGTCAAATTTGATTTTTGAAGAGTAATTTCTATACCCTTTCAGTGCTGGAAGCTGGGAGCTTTATTTTGAGTTTCCTTTCAATGCTGAGGTGGCTCATGTGTTTGGTAATATTTCTTTATTTAATATTTGGCTATTAGGGCTTCATTTTACTTTCAGGATTTCAAGGAAAATTTTAAGAAATAATGGATTTTTTATCCTGTGCTAGTTGTAATTCTACTTATTTTCTTCTTAATGGAACCTCTTTTCAGAACTGCGTCATTCCCAGTCTGCTTTCTGCTCCTTTCTGCTCTGCAATGGGAAGCAATCAAAACTTAATGAAGAACCACTTCTCTCTAAGAATTTGGTTAGGAACAAGTCCCATTTCCCCCCAGCTGAGAATTTGTGTCATTGAACAGTTGTACCCCACCACTGTTTGTATTTTGGAAACTGGTGGTTTCTTTTCTTTAACCTCTTACTTATTTATTTATGCAAAGTGTTATGTTTTGCAGAAAGGCAGGCAAATCCTTTGAGCTTGTACACACACGGAAATAGATATCACCATTCTTCTGAATGAATGGGTTATGTGCTTGACTTCGCCCTCTCTTCTGTTCTTACAGTATAGTACTTTTCTGGTCTAAAGAACTACACAAGTTGGTAGAAGTATGAAGTTCTCTGTTGTAGACAATGGCAAATCTGAATCTATGTTTATCTGTCAAGAAATGTGTGTCTGTAATCAAATATTTGCCTTTCATCTGACTATATGGTTTGGTTTTTATCACTAGACTGTAATTCATGAACTCCAGTGTGTGTGTGTATTATATATAAAAAGTGATTCTTCTATTGCTTGACTTTATTACGTTTTGTGAACTCTTGATCTGTTTCCATGTTAAAAAAAAAAGAAAAAGAAAATCAAGATCTTTTTTTAGAATACATTCATGAATTATATACAGGTATGAAGCCAGTATTATCTATTTTCTTTCTTATTAGTCTCTAATGACAAAACATGAAAGACTGTTTGAAACATGCTGCTCAAAATGTTTAACGTATTTTTAACTTTGTTTTGTTTGGGATTTTGTCGTCACTTTGAGGTGGGTGGAAAAGAATCAAAGATAGTAGGAAATGTGATCTGTTCCTAAAGGAAGAGTTGTTAGTGGATTGGCTAATCTCCTGTATCACATTTTCTTTCTTCAGTAGATTGTTTAATCCACACTAAATACTGGAGGAAATCCAATAGACACTTTAACAGGGTTTTTTAAGGAATTAGTGTACTTAAATCATGAACTGCAATCTAAAGGCAGTGTTCCTTTTAGGTATCAATTACCTCAGAAATGTGTGGTTATCTTGGTTTGGACAACTGTAAATGATTTCAGTTCCACTTTGCCCTGGGCCAAAATCATGCTAAGCTGTCCAGAGTAGATGATAAACATATATTTCTGATGTCATTATGGGCTAAACAGGATATGATTGTTTAGCAGTATGGTTTCAGTTATGATTCAAAATGCAAATATTGTTTAGACTCATTCCTTTTAAAGCATTTCACAAAATTAGAGGTAAGCCTTCATGTGATTGCCTGCAGTGCTGTGAGGTCCATTCCATATCTGCACCACGGAGGAGTCAGGAAAGCTCTGGGCCACTCTGGGACATTACCAAAGGGGAACAAACAATTCTACACTTCTTTGACTGAAATACACCCACCAGCACTGTCATATTAAAAGGGAAGGACACTCTTCTAGGATTGTCTGTAGAATTTACTGATGTATCCCATGGTTTTAATTTGAAGCAAAGGGAACAGTAAGACCAGCAGTGTGCAGAGGGACTTTGGTCCAGGGTGAGGTATTCTTCAAATACAGGGCAGAAATTCAGAACGAGTTTCACACTACTTTGTCATAACACATGATTATATTATCAATACATTGTTATAAGATGACTTTTATTAAAACTGTAATAGTAGCATTAAGTGGTGGCAAACTAGCCAACTGGCAAAATCAAAACAAAATGAAAACTGGAATAGCTCCTCTGTCCAACTTCATAACAGTTCCTATCCTGCTCTCATGAGACAGCAGTGGAGCACCAGTGAAGCACTGCTCCTCAGAGTAAGAATATTTATAGATGGAATAAATGATTCTAATTCCTGGATGTAACTAAACTGTGCATATGAGGGAGAGATGGATCATAGAACTTGTCTTCATAACGTGTGCCAGTCTCCTGAGAATAACAAATGTAACAGCAATCTACCCACACTCCTTTTTTATTGCACATGTTGGGCTGTGCAATAGCCAGAGATGGTGGTGCTCTGGAATTTGATTTCCCTTCCTTTGCCCGTTGTATGACAGAATCCACAATAACCCTGCAAGAGGATGGCAATTTGGCTTTCCTCTGTCTCTTATTAATCATTTAGAAAGGACAGGTGGTATTCCTGTGGGGTATGGCTGAATTGGTGTGGCAGAAAGGCCCCTGTTAATTTAAAATCTTCGAATTTTTCCTCATTATGCAGTTTGAGTTGAGATGGAGTTTTGGGTGCTTGTGTCCTTATGTTGCTTCTCTGAACCTTTCAGGTTCCTGACCATAGTTAAACCAATTGCAGGTTTGGCTGTGATTTTGTGAATGGTAACTCCACTTCTGCTATTTTTTTCTGTGAGAACCACCATCAAATTATCCATGTCAAGTCATTAAATCAAGTGTAGCTATTTAAAAGCTTCAGTCAACGTCATTGCAAAGCTGACTTCTCTCTCATTCTGTAAATACCCATTTTTAATAATTTGTTTTATAGCTTTAATGCTCCCCCCACCATGAAAAAATCTTCCCATCAGAAGTCAGGACTGGCACACAAAGGAATGCATAGAGCATCACGCTGTGAGTGCTCTGTTTCACTTCTGTTCCCGTAGGATTAGGAGAAACACCATTCATCTGTCACTCTGACTGCTAGTTTAGGGATATATTTCCAACACTCACATGTTATATGGCAATAATTCAGTTGCAGTAGCTACCATAATGCTTTCATAGTCCATTGCAAGTTTGAATAAACAGTGGAGGGAAAATAACTTCCCTACAAGAATAGACTACCTTAAAGCAGGCTTGAAGCCAGCAAAATGGTAAAAACTAAGTTAAATCCCTACTTTCTGGTTCTTTTGCAGGGGGCTTGAAACTAGGTCTTTAAGGTCCCTTCTAACACAAACTATCCTGTGATTCTATGATTCTGTGATTTAAGGTATATTGTCCTATGAATTGCATTAGATATTTAAAAACTACAGATTCCTGTTTTTGTTCAAGGAAGTTCATTGTGGATGTAATTTTTTTTTTAGTGCTTCTCACCAGTATTCTTGTGTTAGTGGGAAATCTCTAAAGCTCACAGCAATGCAATGGGCCCTGTGCAAAATACAATAGATTGAAATAGTGTGTAGGTGGAATATATAGTTTTTTACATGTTTTTTTAATTACTCCTGTTTAATTTTGTCTTTGTTGAGACACAATTAATTTGTATTTGCACAAGACCCCTGAATACACCAAACTGCTCCTTGGGGTACAAGGAATCGTGCTCTGGGAGTTCTCTCTGTTTCAGTCAGAAATAAGTTGAACTTGGGATATATTATTAAACTAGATAGTGACCAAGAAGATTCCTTCCTGCTGGAGTATCATCAGCAGATTTTGAGTGATCGGACTTTGACCTGAGCCAGGTCACATTGTCCCAAACAATGTCAGCTCTGGGGCCCTCAACACAGGAGAACAAGGACCTGTTGGAGCAGTTCCAGAGGAGACCATGAAGATGCTCAGGGGGTTGCAGCACCTTTCCTATGGAGTCAGGATGGGAGAGCTGGGGCTGTCCAGCCTGGAGAAGAGAAGGCTCCAGGGAGACCTTAGAGCCCCTTCTGGTGCCTAAAGGGGCTTCAGGAGAGCTGGAAAGGGACTTCAGGAGTGCCAGGACAAGGGGGAATGGCTTTAAACTAAAGGAGGGTTGATTTAGATTAGACGAAAGGAAGAAGATTTTTATAATGAGGGTGGTGAGGCACTGGCACAGGTTGCCCAGAAGCATTCAGTGTGAGGCTGGACAGGGTTCTGGGCAATCTGATCTGGTGGAAAATGTCCTGTGCACTGCAGGGCAGAGGGACTAAGTGGCCTTTAAATGTCTCCTCCACCCCAAAACATTCTATGACTGTAACCTCCTGAGAGTCAGCAGATGCCAGGAGCTCTCCCCACCACATGGTTTGGATGTGTCCACTCTCTTAGGAGAGCATTAGCAGAGGTTGCTCTGTGGTGATTGCCGTTGGACACAGGGCATGGACTTGGGGTCTTTTAATAGAGAGAGTGAAAATTGGAGGGCATAAATCAGAAGTAAACAACTGTGAGCTCTTCTGTTCAGGAGGGATCTGAAAGATGGTGTCGAAGTACTCAAATTCATTGTACTAATTTGAAAAAGATGTACAGAGAAAATAAGCAGGAAGTGATTTAGGAAGAGCTCTGAGACCTTTTAGTACCACTGTGCTCTTTTCACTGGCCAAAATTATGCCAGTGTAAGTGCTGGGGATGGGAGGGATCATTACTCTTTAGGGAGTATCTGTTCCTGCAGGGTGTATCAGTAACAAACTGAAATTTGATTTAAAGCCCATACGAAAAGTAGAGACAACACACACTTAATAGAAACTGCATGCTGGAAGACAAACTAAGAAATTTTCTTTTACTGAGCATTGACTCTCAGTGCGTGTCTCTTTTGCGCTCTAATTTTGATGATACACCTACTTTTCTTCTCAAATAATTATTTTTTACTTCCTTGCTGATATCAGCTTCTAGTTGATTTTGGGACAGAATCTTTGGATTTAGTTGAGTGCTGGTTTCTGTTATCTCCCAATATTGTGCCCAAATCTAACAAATTAGTAATTTTTAGAATCACAGTTTATTCACCTTAAACCTTCTTTGATTTCAACAGCTACACCTTATGAAAGAATGCATCCTTGGGTAAGATTTGATAGTGTAATCCCTGTGGGCTTTTTGTGCTGTTCTTTACCAAACATTGTCAGATATGGGCAAAGGATGCCAGTGGCAGGACGCAGAAAGACAAGCCATACCATTAAACCCCTTAAATCTTAAGTTCTTTATGGGCTAAATAATTGCAGACCTAAATGCAAACCTGAGCATCATCCTCACCTGTGAGTCCTGGTTAAGTAAGAGTAGAAGAGGGATTTATAGTGGCTAAATAATGTACACAAAGAGAAATGGGAAAGTTGCTGCCCAAGGACATGAGATTCCTGGTACAATGATGAAAACAAGATCAAGATCTCATTTTCCCACCCCCTTAAGCTGGTTTGAGAGCTCAGTTCATCACTTCCACAAGTTGGGCTGAATTTCACTTAGTGGTGCCTGCCTAAAAGTTTAAACATCCCAGTGACTTCGGCTGGCTTCTGTACTCAGGAATGAGAGAGAAACAATCCAGGGAGAAGTTCATTTCTAGATCAGGAGGAAAAAAATGCTTTTTCTTTGCTTTTTTTTTTTTTAATTATTATTCCTGGAAACATCTAAGTTACATTTAAGTGTAGCTCATCACATCTAAAGAAAAGTACTTCCAGTGCCTCTGGGATGATTCTCTTTGTAGACTCAAGATCTGTGTGTGCTGTGGGACCTTGATGATACAAAAAAACCCCTGTAATGATGATCTATAATAGAATTTAAGGTCGCACCAGCTCCCTGTATACTTTCTACTACTTTTGATATACATAGATGCCAAGATTAAAAAGAACTCAGATGAAACATCAATCAGCATAAACCCCTTTCTTCTCTAGGCAGTGAGGTTTTCATTCAATGCTGCAAAATGGAAGTTAGGAATGCAAGTATAGAAGGAATTAATTCCTCTGCATCAGTCCACACAGTGTTTCCAGATGAGTGCAAAGAGAGCACAACTGGTAGCAACTCAACTCTAAATTTGCTGTCTTGGCATCAAAGTCTTTGTAAGCATTATTTGGTATAAAAATAAGTCTGCTGGTATTAATGGTTTCTCTGATTACACATTGCTTGGGAATGTGTGGGATGGTGGGAAAGCACTGTTTCTCTTGGGCAGTGGTTGAATTGGTTAAAAGTAAACAGAAAATAAACAGAAACAGTTTTTCGTTATTAACTATATGGCTGTAAATGTTGTGTCATTCTCTTTGGAATGGGAAAAAGCTCTTGAGTGGAAAAGATTTCTTGTTACAGCTAGTATCAATAGACTTTTTACGCTGCTAAATCTAAGATTATTGGCTTTTTCTCACATTGAGGTTGCTTGCTACGGTTACATAAAAGTGACCTATTTGTTTGGGTCTTCAGTACTGGGGTTTTTGAGCATTTTGGTGAATGTTGCTCATACTGCAAATTTAGGCAGCTTTGCTGGGAGGGCAAGGTGTTATTTGCTTTTCTGTCTTTTAGTTCTTTTTGGGTTTTTTTTGCCACTGTTTGCTTTCTTTGAGTAAAAGGAAGATTCAGGGCTGTTGTATTTTTTGAAACCCAAATGATTGTGTTTTAACTTAAATTTTGGAAGGAAACTTTATATGTGTATTATTTATATCTGTGACTAAATGTGGATGCACATGCTTATAAACAGTATTTCCATGGAGCATTTGATTAGGAGTCAAATACAAGACTAACAAAGCATTCTCCTTCTGAGTGTATTTTAACCTGTTTAACGTGTTAGATATACTAATCACACTGCATTGGTACTCACAACAGAGTTATTTTTTATGCAAACTTTGGAGAATTGGGAACAAGGATTGATGCTGAAGTCTGACAAAGGTCCCATTGGTAGAAGGTTATTGACACCCCAGTCGTAATTTAAAGTAATTAAACAAATTTGTGCTGATAACGATTTGTATTTTTGAGGTTGTGTAGAGATGCAATATTGCAAATCTTGTCTGCAAGACAGGATGTAACTCAGGTACTTTGAGGTGGAAGTTGGGTTTTTTTTGGATCTTTGAACCTTTATGTAGCAAATTTCTGTCTTTAAGCTCCACTAAGCCTAGTATTGGAGTCCTTTCTGAATGAAGAAAAAATTACAACTTTTTGTTTCTTACTGTAAGATGTTAACCAGATCTAAGCTGAGAAGAGTTCTGTCCTCTTAAGTTTTTCAGAAGGAATTCATCACTAGCATAAAACCATTTTCAAGACTGTTTTGCACAGGATTCCCAAAACTCAAAAACCCATGGAGTTGTTACATAGGTTAAAATGATGTAAGAATTTCAAGCACAGTATTACTCTGTAACATTCCCACTTCTTATTTGTTGCAAGGAAGAGATTTTCTGACACTGTTGTGAAGAGTGAGACTGAAATCTCGGCACAGAGACCCCATATTTTGGGCAGAAATCTTCACAGCCACTTGCTTCTCTCACTCCCACCTGGAAAACTCCGTAGGCAGGAGCACCTTGGGTTGTCAGGCACTGTGTGACCAAAGTGCACTCCTGAATTTCTCTTTCCATTTAAAGATTTAAATCACAAAAAAGCTTCCTGTGGAAGAAAATAGTATCTTCTAGCAAATGAAGACAATAGAGGAAGGCTCTCTGTGGCATGCAATAGAGGGGAGTTGTGGGTGTTCTTCTGTTTCAGCTGCTGCAGAAAAGACAAGTCTGGGGTGTAACAGGCAAGGTCCTGGGTTTAACAGAGAGGGGAGAACAGTCACAAGCCAGTATTAAGGAAAGGATTTTTTTCTGCTTCATCCATAGGAGGCTGATGCAAGCCTCTCAGCCTAAGGCAGTGCCAGGCTCATTTATCTGAAGGTTCATTTGTCTGCTATTTCTAGACATCACAGGTGTAGCAGAGAAGCCCTTTTCCCTCTCCTTACTCTGTTTATTCACTAAGGGAATAGCACTGACTTTCTCAGTATTAGACTCCAGCCAGGAACTAAAACGTGGTTTGAATCAGGCCCATGGGTTAACCCTGCAAATACCTCCTGCAAAATGACTGAGAATCCTTTTCTTTCAAACTGGCATTTGTCCTCTAATAGCAGACTGAGCAAGCTGTGTGTCATCATAACCTCTCCAGCCAGTCTGCAGTGCACAGACAACATAGAGGAGCATTGGAAGTAGTTTTCAGGCTGCACTCCAGCTAAATATAGCCAAAATGAGCTCAGATCTATTGCACTGCACCATCTATAGGGGAAAAAAAAATCTGTTGAGGGTTGTTGAATACAAAGATGTTGCATTTGGTTAAAGAAGTGCTTGAGCCACAGATCACTGGATGCTGTATGACTGTTGAAGAAAATAATTATCATAAGCTTGTCTTCTCATTATACTGATCATGCCTGGCTACTGTTGGAACCTGGGCAAAACAGAGATTTGTTCTGTCCCTCCTTTTGTGTATTTAATTCTTCTTTTTCTGCTTTTATTTTTGGTTTGTAATTTTGGTTTTTGTTTTTCCATCTGACCACAGGATTAGCCAGGACTAGTGCAATTTTTCTGCTCAGAAATAAGGGTATCAGTTTGCTGGTTGCTGGGCTGTGTTGTGAACCTTTGCCACAGGCATTTAAGGAAAAAATCGAGAATCACTTGATTCACTCAATAGTCTCTATCTCCATATTGTCATCTTCCTTTGAGTAAATTCCAGACAAAAACCAGCATTTCACAAGATTTGATTACCCATTACCCAGTTACTAGGGTCAAATGTTTTTATTTTTGTTCACATTTGCAAAGCCACAAGGGGCCAAACCTTCCCACCTACATTCACACTCGGGTTCAGGTATCATGAGGAAAGTCAAAGGATCTGTTGCTAAGGTTAAGGTCACTACCGTAATCCAACAGTAAACACGTTTTTTCCTAGGGAATGGGAAATACCAGCATTTTTTGTTTTAAAGCTCATTCTGGTAGGACTTGTAACTACAAGCTACACTTGTAACCTGGCAGACTATCCCTAAAATAGTGTCCTATGGCAGATTTTTTTCATAGGGGATGTGATTTTAGTACCAAGAGTAAGAATAAGAACACAAGTTCAGTGAAGAATACAAGATATGCAGGTTAATGTGATTTTACTTTCATCAGCTTTCCATATAAACTATCAGGAAGCAACTAAAGTGAGCACAGGATATTTCAGAATCAGAGTAGTTGCCTCCCCTTGTACTGCATTTTCTTGAAGCATAAACTGACAGAGGGGAGGTTATGATTAGAAATGAGGAAGAAAATTCTTTACTGTGAGAGTGGTAAGACACTGGCACAGGTTGCCCAGAGATGTCGTCCCCATCCCTGGAAGTGTCCAAGGCCAGGCTGGATGTTGCTCTGAGCAACCTGGTCTAGTGGAAGGTGTCTCTGCCCCTGGCAGCGGGTTGGAACCAGATGATCTTAAAGGTCCCTTTCAACCCAGCTATTCTGTGATTCTGTGATTCTCTTGACACATTAAACTCAGACATGATTAGCTGCTGGATCTTATAAACTAAATAAAAGCAGTAATTCATAGCATGGCAAATAAATACTGAGTCATGATCCAGAGCAGTCAAATGTGTGAAAAGCAGGCCTGGCATTCACAAGGACCTTGTTGACAGGCTGGAGAAATGGGCTGACACAAAGGGCAGCAATAGTAAATGTGGATGCCGTAACCCCATGCAAGGGTACAGCTTGTGGGGCAGCCACATGCTGGGCTGTGTCAGCAGGGGTTACCAGCAGGTCAAGGGAAACAATGATTCCCCATTATCTGGCACTTGTGAGACCACATTTGAAATCTGTGGCCAATTTTGTGCTCCCAAGCACAAGAAGGACTTTGAAATACTGAAGCAGAGGGTCACCAAGAAATATAGGGGGTACATATGATCAAGGACTGAGAGGCAAAAGCTTGCTCAGCCTGAAAAAGAAGAGGTGAAAGGGAAATTTCATTGCTGTTTCCAACTAATGACAGGAGGAGATGGAGCCAGACCCTGCTTGGATGTGCATGGTAAAGGACAGAATTTGAACTGATGCCTAATAGGAAAAAACCAGTTCTGGATAAAGATTGAAACTGGTTGGCCAGAGAGGCTGAGGAAATACTCTCCATCCTTGGAAATATTCCAAACTTGGTTGGTGAAGGTGCTGAACCACTTGACCTAATTGGACCTCTTTTGAGTAGAGTCAAACTAGAGATCTCTGGAAGGCCCTAAAACTTTTCTGGTGTAAATTTTTTCTACCATCCTGTGATCCTGCACTGAAGTTTCCCATTTCAGATATTAAAATGGCAGGTGGAGTAGAAACAGAAGAGCTTTTATAAAGCAAATAGATGATAAACCATCTCAGATTTCTAAAAACTGTTTAAAAATCTAGGTAGCATATAATTGGACTTTCCAGCTTCTGCACTTTCTGTAATCTGTAGCTGCTGGTATTTCCTGGAATCGATGTTTTATGTACATAAGGAACAGGGTTTTCTGTCTTTCATTTTGTCTCGGTTGCTGTGGTTTATTTTATCTATAGTGTTGCTTGCTGTATTCTTCCGTAAGAATATGATCTGGCTGCTGTGCAAAATTGCACTTGGGGGGAGCTTCACACATCTGCTGCAGCAAAGGAACCAGGAGCAGCAAGATTTAAGCATCCTAAGTGTCTGTTGAAATGGTAAAAATACAATTAAGCTCTGCACATAGCAAAATGGGAGATGCATCCATTCCCAGCCCACCAGAAAAAGGACCCACAACATTCCTACAGAACAGCACAGATAATATGCTGCTGTAGTTTATTCACTCAACCCAGAGCAGCATGATTCCATTTGGATCTATGGCCCCTCAAACTTTAAATTTTGTCTCCTCTATTCTTTCTTTCTGCTCTCCCATCTTTGTAAAAATTGAGGATATCTTGTCAGGTATAGGCTTTCATTAAATGAGTCAGAAAAGGTTCTTTTAATTTGGATAATCAGGAAAAACAGTAGCAGTTCTCATTTTCAGATAGTTGCCTTACATAAAATCCTTATGGAGTGCATATGCAGAGTTTATTCTTACAGACATTCTTGTAATCAGCATTCAAGCCTTCTAATAATCTGGGATTTGCATTACAATAACTTTAAAACATGACAAAAATTAGTCATTGCTGCTGCTTTGGCTTGACAAAGTATATCTAGAGCTGGACCTAAATTTTGATGGAGGACAAGACCTTAATTCTGTCACTAGCAAAAATACTAAGTTTGCATAGAGAGGAAATTTTGGGTAATAATTTATGTGAATTCAGGAAGATCTTGGTCAAGTAGGGGGCCACAGATGAACATGTGGGTTCATGCATTCAGAGGTAGCTCTTTTAACTTTTTTATGCAGGTAGTGGCAGGGTTTTGTAATTTCTTTGGCATAAGGAAGGACACAGTATCTTCTTTGGTGTCTGTATCATGTGTGCTGCACTCCTGGTGTGCTAAAAGACATTTCTACAGGAGCAATGGCAAGAAAGCAATGCAAAGTGGTCGAACAAAAAAATACACTGATACATAGATTTTATTCTCATATAATTCCTGAACATCCTCTCCACGCTCTGCTTTTGAGTGGCACATGTAAGGGGCAGGGACAGGGACTCCCTGGTAGCAGCATTTAAATGAGGTTGAAACTTTGCCTCCGGAACTTCGGAAGCGATCATTAAATTTGGGTTTCCATTTGATCAAACGAAAGAAGGACGGGCAGTCTCTGTCAGAGGGCTGGATTTTATTTCCCAAGGCTAACAGCCATTTCCAGGACTTTGTCAGACCTACTGAGGGGTTTTTCTCCCATTGTCAGATGGTATTATTTAAAATCAGTTCATCCACTTGTGTGGGATCCATATCCTATATCATACAGCGACTCTGACAAGAAGATGCTTTTACTGGGAGTGTTATTCAAAGCACTGTTGATTTTCTCAGGCTGCAGACATCTGCAGGAAAAGCTTGTAGAACATCCAGCATCTGGTATCGAGCCCTCGCTCCTTACACAGACCATATCAAACAGTCTGGAAACGGAACACGTTCCCTACATCCGCTTGGAAATAACTTTTTTTGTGTTTATTGTAGATGTATTAGCTGTCAGCTCGTATCATCAGCTAATTATTTTATCTCTGAAAATCGTAATGGCATCCTCAGATGTACTAAAGACAGGCAGATTTCCAGCTACTAATCACACCCTTCTTAAAAGGGGAGTTAACTCTCGACGTACCTCAAGGCTGGATATCTGATTCTTGGTTCCAGTGTTTAGAGGAATGTATTGGTGAGATGGCTCCTGTGCTTTGCCAGCCTTGGTACCCTGAGCTCTATTTTAAAGAGAGACAAAAAACGCTGCAGAGACATTAGCATCTTTCAGAAATGCTAAATTTCACTTCAAAAATACCATAAAAATTCAGAAACCCTGAGAAATCCAAGATACCCCCAATGAAGAGTAGTTTTTCTCCAGGATGTGTGGTGGCATGAGAGTCTATGGCCCCTTCTAACAGCACAGTCAAGTATTGATGCTAGACCGTGGCCGTTCATGCTGCTAGTTCTAAATACACTTCAGCCTTGTAAGCTGTGCCTCAGAATCTTGGTATTAAAGATATTGTTCTTTGCATCCCAATGAGGTTAAATTGTTAATTGCAATATTTTGAACTGTAAACTTTTTTTCCCATTTTTCTGAGTAGGGCTATGTGACTTTTTAAATTTTTATTTTTTTCACAGATCTTTGATTCACTTTGGAACCCCTCCACCTCCCTAAAACTCCCTAATTCTCCATTTCAGTCAGCCTAAACCTCCAGGAAAATCGAAATGGAATGTGAGAAATCCCCAGAAATGTGACAGGTTTTGACATTTCAAAAATTAAATAATTTTCATTTTCACATTGCATTTACAAAGCTTGCAGTGGCCAGCAGTAGGAATATCAATCTTAACTATGGCATATATTTGATATTTCTGTAGCTGATTTTGAACAGGAATTAAAGCAAAGGCTTTTTTCTCAGGAGGAACTCTTGCAAAGTTCTTGAATTCAAAGCTTTCTACCTTTTAAAGATCAACTGCAGCATAAAAGTAGAACAAAAAAAAAAAAAAAAAGAATTCTTTCTATATGGTATCTGTTTTCCCCTTCTGGAATTGACTAAATATTTTGCATGCTGAATTGAAAGGTGCTAACTCCTTTGGAAGGGATTCTTTTCACTGTAAACAATTTTAAGAATGTGTGCAGGGAATTGTGTCCTGATGGTTATTTCTGTAATAGACTGGTTGAACGAATATTATGTTCAAGAGCCATTATTAATGCAGCATAAAAAATTGTGTATCAGACACTGCAAATTAGGAAGATGGAAATGAAATTTCCCCAAATTTGCCTCTTTTGTTGTATATCTGACAGTCTGAATACTCTTTATGTCACTTTTAATTGATTATTAGAAATAAAACAGGGACTTCTCTCTTATGATGGGGCTCAGAGGTGCTGTGCTGATTTAGAAAAACTGAAAATCCCGGCAGTTAGTTTATTAGTTCAGAATTAAATTTACAAATCAGGTTACATTTAAGTGAATTATTTTAAAGTGATTTAAATTTATGTAATTCTACAGTGTGCAATTACACTGAAGACTGGTGTTGTTGTTTTGAATTATTATCGTATGATTATGGCAATTTAGAAATGTTTCAAGATATTTTCTAATTATGCATATGTCTCCAAATGAGGCAAAATTAGGCAAAGATTTTTCTTAAATCATGGAGTCATAGATAGAATAAATAAATGGAATAGAACAAATTGTAGAATCATAAATAAATATTTTTAAATACTCTTAGTAAATCAGAATATTCTATCTGTTACTGAAATTTCATATTTACTTGTAGTTGTGATACGCTGGTAGAAGTTATTTTTGTGGATATGTGCAGCTAATATGAATTTAGATTTGGAAAAAGGAAAGTCCAATATTTGTATATTTAGACAGTACATCAAAATCCTTACTTTTGGGACTGTAACTAACATCCCATATCCAACTCAATTTATTAATGAGTGCTACACTATTCAGTGTAGTTGAGAATTTCAGAGGTCATTGGCATTCAGGTACTTTCTGAGGGATATGAAGGTCACTGAATCAAATCTTGTTGCAAAGTAAAGGATGTTTAAAATAATTGCACACGTATATGGAATGATAGAAGTCTGCTGTAGGGTTTAGCTGAGGTAGTGTTAACATTAGCTCATTATATCAATATTTGTAAGATTCAGGTTCTCCAGGGTTGTGTCTTTGGAAAGCTGCATATGTTCATTATCAGTTTAAACCATCAGCACAAGAACTGCCTTTGTCTTGGAAATATAAATAAAGACTTGTCAGTGGAAGATGAGGACTCATTCCCACCTTACAAGTGAAGGGAGTGTGTAACAAAGGCTGCAGAAGGCTGAAATTTCAGCTGAAAGTATTACTTTCATGGCTTGTCCAGTACTAAAAAACTTTAAAATATTTCACAAAAATGTTACTTCTAATGTGTTGTTTTAAATTCTATATTACTTAAGCAAATATTTAAATATTATATTAGTTTTTCTGCATACTTGACGTGAATATAATTCTACCTTCCTGCCAAGTATGTCAAAACCCAAATTCACTTCCATTTGCCAGGGTAAATGTTTATTTTGTTTTCCCACATAATGTGCTCTTTAAAGTGTCACCAGGATACCAAATCTGATGGCTTTTTAATAGAGACACGGTGGGGGTTTTTTGCTTTCATTAGGAAACAGGATAAACTATCAGTAAAGCTTATGGTAATGAACCCATATACAGTAGATGCTCTTTGCTCTCCTTCCCCTCATCTCAGCACTTAAAAAAAAAGAAATTCCCATCAAAACTATTGTCGTGGTACCTCATTTTTTATAAATGTATGAAGGGTCTGTAGTAGGAAGGGGTGCTGGGGGGCAGAGAGGAGACCAGGATATGCAGGACCATTTCTTCTGTCACAGGTGAGCTGGGATGCCTCAGCGAGGCAACTCCTTGGTTTGTTTTCCCGTGAAATGGGTGAGATTATTTAAGAGATAATTAATTCATTGAGAGGTTACTATTAAAAAACTGTGGGTTTGCTACTTCACTATTTATGTTACAGAACATCAGCCTACGCTTGCATAGTTTTTCACCAGTCATTGAGTTTCACTTTGGCTTTTGTCCCCCAGTCTTAACCAAACCAGCAAAACCTGTGTTCACAAACTAAAATACTAGATTTTCTGCTTTTAAATGGCATATCAGTAAAAATATCTTTCATCTTAAACTTTCACCTAAAAGTTTCAGTTCTGCTTCTAATGCAAACTGGTATGTAACTGGTTTGAGTATTGCTGTGAAAGTTTTATGCATTTAAAAATTTTTTTTTTTTCAGTTTTCCCTGTATTTTTTCCAAAGAAGGAAATGGGGATGTTTAATAAGAGAACTCCTTTAGTGGCTTTGGATGGTGGGGATTGTTTTGAATTAATGACAGCATATGTTTCTTTGGTTTTATGTAAACGCTTAATAATTTTGTGGTATATTTATCAATGGGCATGGTATAAGGGACTAACTAAATAAATCGTTCCAAATTTGTCAAATTAGCTGATGGTTTAAATTAGCTTAATTCCAAATGCTAAATCATGTTGTTAAACCCCAGAGTCTTCATGTTTTCCTTTTCCTCTCTAGCATTAGAAAGAGAAAAGAGAAAGTAGGGTGAAAAAAAGAAGCATTTGTCAATTAAACAAACTGCCTTTGGGAAAATGGTCTTTTTATGATTCTATTTCTCATGTATATAGTGGACATAATTCTCACAAGGCTACTATGAAGACAAACTTGAGTGTATTTAAATAAATTAAGAAACAATAATGAATAGCAGCATAGAAATTTTTGCATAGTTAAATAAATGACAATATTAAATAATACCAATAATTTTTGACAAAGGAAATATTCACATCGGGCCAAGTTCTGTTCTCAGTGAATGAAGGCCCAATTAAAATCAAAAAGAGCATCATGCTTTTGTTCAAAGCCTGTCACTTCAGACAGCATTTTTTAGGTCTCCTTTCCTTACTCTTTATACCTGGTACATTGTGAGGTTTGATTGTGCTTTTTTTCTCCCCCAGCCTGTGCAAGCTGGGAATACACAGCTATGGTGCATCATGGCATCACCACACACAAGCTTTGCACTACTTTAGGATCAATGCAAATTAACCATAATCTTTTAATGAGCCTCAAATATTGATTGAACCTTCATTTGCACTTGGCCATGCTCAGATGTCAAATTAGTAGCAGAACCCTGGTAGGAGTTCTGAATTTTGTGTCCAGTTCTCTTTCAGGTCAGGAAGTCTGGGCTGTTCAAAAGGCAGTGAGCAGCCAATTTCAGCTTGTGGACTTGAGACACATCTCTCGTATCAGTTGCTTTGAAAAATCAGAGAATCACAGAATGGTTTGAGTTGGAAGGGATCTTTAAGAACTTCTTGTTCCACCCCCTGCCATGGGCAGGGACACCTCCCACTATCCCAGGCTGCTCCAAGCCCCATCCACCCTGGCCTTGAACACTTCCAGGGATGGGGCAGCCACAGCTTCTCTGGGAAACCTGTGCCAGGGCCTCACCACCCTCACAGGGAGGAATTCCTTCCCAATATCCCATCTAACCCTTCACTCTTGCAGTGTGAACCCATTCCCCCTTGTCCTGTCATTCCATCCCTTGTCCCAAGTCCCTTGCCAGCTCTCCTGGAGCCGCTTTAGGCACTGGAAGGGGCTCTAAGGTGTCCCTGGAGCCTTCTCTTCTCTGGACAGCTTTCCCAGCCAGCTTCCATAGGAAAGGTGCTCCAGCCCTCTGAGCATCTTCATGTCCTGCTCTGGAACTGTTCCAGCAGCTCCACATCCTCCTTTTGTTGTGGACATGCACGTCTCAGGCAATTCCTCCTGGTCACTGTTTTTCTAAGGGAAGCATTTCCTCTTCAGCTCAGTGTATGACTCACTTATTCCCTGAATTTCGTGATGTGATTTTTATCTGGAGTTCCATGTCTTGCAATTATCAAATTAGAAAGGCTTTTCCAAAAGACTAAAGCCCTAACCACAGAATCAGAGTCAGTGGTGTAAATGCCACAAGTTGAGAAATATATACATGCTTCTGGTGTTAAGGAAGCAATGCGTTTTTGAGTACCACTCTGTGTTGTTCTCTGGTTACAGCAGACTCTACCAGACAAAATAAATCCAAGTAATTTTGCCTTCTTCAGTCATATGCCAAGGAGACAACATCTATGAGCATTTAGTACCATGTATTTTAGTTTTAATTAATTAATTTTAATATTTTCCTTTAAGACATTCATGAATATACTTGCACAAATTCATCATAAAAGTTGATAGATTTGGATTTTGCATGGAAAACGGGTGAGCTAAACTATTTTACTCATGTATTGTAGGTGTAACCTTAAATTGGGGGAGGAGTTTGTAGGGTGGCACACTACAGCTATTCATATTAATGGAAGTTTTGCTGGGGACACTACAGAATCAGGGTTTCATCTCTAAGTTGTAAGACCAAGTCTAGACTTGGCAAGTGGGTTGCTGTACTGCACACCAAATTCCTTGTACATATAGCAACAATTTTGTGTCATTTTAATTTGTGCATGTACGTTTTGCCATTATTTAGAAAGTTAATATCTTTTTTAAAAAGTTTTTTCAAGAAGCAACCTAACTGAAAAAAACCCAACCATTAATTATAAACCTTTTTCATTTTCTGGCTGAAAGAACATCACCTGCCAAGGATGCCTGCATGGATATACTTGTAGCATTATATTGCTTGTGAAGCTGCTGCACAGAGTGGTAATTATTCTTGTGCAGGATGGTGCTGTCCCAAAGAAAGGCAGGTACTGTGAGAATTGGCTGTTCCACTGGGAATGGGTACAAGACAAGTCTTTTTTATTCAAGGGAAGGGAAAAGACAGAATTAGAATGATTAAAAATGAGATAACAGAATTCAAATGAATATGTATTGTTCATATGGTCTGAAACTTACTCTGCTTTCTGCCAGTCAAAATTTTCCCTAATCCTCTTATGATCCCCTTTTTAAAGTGAAGCTTCAGGAGGGCATTTCACAGTGTCTGTCAGCAGGCCTGATTCACAGAGTTAACCTTACAGAATGATGAATTTCATCACAATTGTTTCTTACTAGTATATACCTTGGGTTCACTTCCCTTCCTTTTCAACACAGAGTAAGAACAATGTTCCTGAGGACTTCTTCCTCCTTCATTTCTCATATAACATTAGCAAAACTCTCAAAAGTATTTTTAGAACCATATATTGATGGTGTCTATTAACAGGTCAGTTTTACCATGATTTTTTTTTTTTAAATTTGGTTTATTCTCTTGCTTGAATTTACCAGTTAGAGCCAGTGAGTGAGAGGGCTGGTCCCCACTGTTCCCAAACTTCCCTACTGCTCAGTTTAACAAACTGTAGTGGATGTATTTCTTAAGAAATTGTGGCTGTAGCGTGAATTATTCTGGCTATGTTGTAGCTGAGTGAATAGATAGAATATGTCTGGGAATTGAGTTTCACCTAAACTGAGTATGTCTAGGATTGATTGCCAGGTTAACTTTGGGGTGAAACACCCCCTTTCACCTCCTGCTATTCCATTTGGATCAGCAGGAGCAGGACTGGATCTCCCAGCTCTCTCCCACACCCAGGATGGTGAGGAAGTGTGTGAGGTGTGTTGTGCCTGGGCTGCCTGGGCCAGCCTCCATCCAGGGCCATAAACAGCCTGGGAGCAAAAGCCACTCCTTGAGTTCCTGGCCTTGAGTTTCTGGCCACACCAAACAGCGTGTCAGGTAAAAGAAATACTTTAAAAATAGAGTGTGATGGCTGATTTTGATTGCCACTAAGAGAAAAAATACAAAGCTCAATATGCAAAAAGGGCTGCTTTGCTTGTCTGTGTCTCCCACGCTTTGCAGTGATCCCTGTTTTGATGACTGCAAGATTTACTGGTGAGGTGCTAAAGCTGTTTATATGAACCTCATTCATGAATGGATACAGAGGCAGGGTAAGTTTTCAGAGGAATGCTTTCCAGAAGATAAAAAGGTATCATCATATGAACATGGTATGTAAAGTTTTTGATGTACATCCAGATGGAAACCACAGGAAAGTGCTACAATGTCTTCAACCAGAAAAGTGAGGGAAGTCAGTAGTCTTGATAAATTAGTGTATCAATATATCCCACATAACTTTTTTCATTTGGTAGCATAGTTTATCCAAAATTATTTTATGTTTTTTGGAAAGCACTGATAGAAGATAGCCATAAATTTAACACATAGTTTTACAAAATTCGCGGTGATACTTATTATAGAAGAAAAAAAATATTTTCCTGTAGAAATCAAAGGTATGCCATGAAATGGAAATGTTTCGTTTCCAGGTTCCTGCTCCACATTTCAGACTAGCAGTAATAAATTCAGACAAGGAATTTGGATATGATATGGAACTGGTTCAAATAAATACAGTATGTGTAGATTTTGCATATGTTTAAGGGCAAAGTATTACAGGGGCAATGAGTCCCTATCACGAGGTCAGTTTTATTTATTCCTTAAGCAATGAGATCATGACTGCTGGGAATTAATCCATTCATTTTGTTATTGTCTGTGCAATTTCATTTGCTTTCTTTCTTCATAATTCCTCTGAAATTTTTGCATAATCTTAAATAGCCCTGCCAGCTCCCTTCCCCCTGCTTATCTGCACATACTTTGCTAGATGACATGTTTCATGGTTCCGGGGAGATGAATGGAGTTAACGTTCAGCTGGGCACAAAGCTGCCTTTGTTTATTCTTACATTACTTGGAGATCAGAGCAGGAACCAAATTTACTGAGTCATTCTTTGCTCTTGGCCCTGAAATGGAAGTTGTCCTGTTGGTGGTGATGATGCTCACCCCTCACTCATCAGAGGAGGATTCATTTGGCATTTCTGAGGATGCCTGTGCTGTCCAGAGTGGACCTAATCCAGCATCTCTCGGACTCCATTGCTGATGGCCACAGCTGATGAACTTCAGACAAATTCATAGATGTCATTCATTTGACATTTTAAACACTGAGTTCAGGATGAAGTTGCTCGCTGAAAATGTCTAATGTCTTCTTTACTATAAAAGGACTTTAGATGACTAATTAGGTTTTCAGTTCTTCAAGTGAATTCCATGTTTTGTCTCTGGACACAAATTCTATAATGAAGAATTATAATTTTATTTTAAAAGTATATTTTAATTAATATTTAATACTTTTAATAATTCACTTTCTTTTTCTTGTCATTTACAGTTGTAGATCCTTAAAATCTCTGTAACAGTGGAGATTTTTAAGGTTTTAAGGTCTTAAACTCTGTTTAAACTCTTAAACTCTGCAGGGAATGATGCTAATAATACTGTGTAGAAAAAAGCAAAACTGTGAAAATACATTAAAATTGAGATCAATTTGGTCTACCAGAAAAAGATCTCATCTTTTCTTCTAATATTGGGAACTTTGTTCTAAGCACATGAGCACTCAAAGCCTTTATTGCATCAAAGGCCCCAAGTTTGCTATGCAGATTTGTTCAGCTTAATGGCTGCTGCAGAATGTATTGTATATTCTATAAGAGGTGGGTAAAAACATCCCCTGGATGTGTGTACTTTATAATCAAATCAAGTATTACATTACAAAACCTATTGATCTTTCCCCAGGTGGCATTTTTATTTTCTGTATAAAACTCTGAGTATAAGCTTACTTTGAAACTTTGAAAAAGCTTACAAGGAACCCCCCGTTTTTTTCCTTTGCTTACCAGTTCAAGGGATTCTCAGAACAGTAAATAACCTTTTTCCTCTATGTAACAGAAGTCTTCAGATAGTGATAATCCTCAGATAATGTCAAGATTCAGAAGACTAAAATGTATTTTCAGCATATTTTGTAAGCACTTCAATATTGAGCTATTTTATGCTTGATTTCTCAGGTTTTATATTTTTTTAATTGAGGTAATTTTTCCACAAAATCACAGAATGTTTTGAGTTGGAAGGGACCTTAAAATATCATCTTGTTCCACCCCCCTGCCATGGGCAGGGGCACCTTCCACTATCCCAGGTTGCTCCAAGCCCCATCCAACCTGGCCTTGGACACTTCCAGGGATGGGGCAGCCACAGCTTCTCTGGGCAGCCTGTGCCAGGGCCTCACCACCCTCACAGGGAGGAATTCCTTCCCAATATCCCATCTAACCCTTCACTCTGTCAGTGTGAACCCATTCCCCCTTGTCCTGTCATTCCATCCCTTGTCCCAGGTCCCCCTCCAGCTCTCCTGGAGCCCCTTTAGGCACTGGAAGGGGCTCTAAGGTGTCCCTGGAGCCTTCTCTTCTCTGGGCTGGACACTCCCAGCTCTCCCAGCCAGCTTCCATAGGAAAGGTGCTTCAGCCCTCTGAGCATCTTCACTGCCCTACAACCACCCTACAATTTGGGCCTTGACCACCCTGCAGTTTTTGTCCTCCCACCCCAGAGCTGTCAGGCACAGCACACACAGTGCCCTGCCATTCTCTAGTCTAAATAAAATATAAATTATTTATCATTCTCTTCTGGCAATATCAGCCCTTGCAGGGCAGCTCTGGTTTTCCCTGGGGTGGCCGCGATAGGCCTAGAATGAGAGTTCTTGAGCAGAGGGAATCAGGAAATCATGCCACAAGATGAATATTTGAACGGTTTGGGAAGCCAGAACCTTCATCCCAACATTGTTGCCAAGCACAGGGGTGTCCAGCCGTGCCGCATACGTTTTTCAAATGTTCCAGCTTAGCGGCTCGTCGGCACATTTCCTCCAAACACGGAGCAGTCGGTGAGCAAGTTGACGTTTGGCCTCCTGCCTTCTTCCCCCCACACAAAGAGCTTTGTATGTCAAGTGTGAAAGCTTCAAAATGGAACAAAAATAAGATTATTTTTCATCCTGGATGGTGGGTGACAACGTGCAACTCTTTACCTTTTTCTTTCCTTTCCCTTTTTAGTTCTTTATGCTGAAAGAAAGATATAATGCAACACATTTTTGGAAGACTAAGCAGACGTTTACTGTGCCAGGTCCTATCTACTGCATCCTTCAGCATGTTCCAAGGAAAGCATGCAAAGTATTTTAACTCTGCTGTACAGCACATAACTCAGCTTCTTAACTGCTTAGAGTGACTAGTACGACTAGAGAGGGAGTAAAAACTATCTACTTTTAATTCTTTTGATAAACCAGTTGAGCAGGGTCATTGCTGCCATTTGTTGTATCTGCTTTCAAGCTGAAGTTGCTTCAAGGTGGTGTTTCATTAGAGGTTTCACTATTTCTTCTTCATGTCAGAAAGATTCCCAGCAAGGCAGCATTTATTCTGATGAAAGAGAACTTCAGTCCTGTTGGAGTGACTTGCTGCTCCCTCCAAGGACAAAATTTGGAAAATTTCACTTGTATAAAGTTGAAGTTGTTCCTTAGTTTAAACATCCTGTATAATTTCTTGTTTTCAAAAATATAGTTGAGAGGAAAAAACCCCAAGCCTGTGAAAATGGATAAGTAGATCTCCTTTAGACCTACAGATAAAATTATTTTAACAAATTTTCTGTGACTTCCCCGACACTGAATCCCATTTTCTTTAAACTCTTTGGCCTGAAATCATGCTGTGTTCACAGTGATGTGCTCACTCTTTCTTCTCCCTTTTTATCCCATGTTATTGATTCGTTTTGAATTTATAAAATATACCTTAGGACTGCAAAGGTAAGGGAACTTTACATTTTTTCAAAGCAGGGATGGTGTAAGAGAAAAAAAATTACTGCTTGTGATCTTGAGAAGTGAAGAGGAAAAAGATGATCTGATGTTGTCTTTGGGTTGGTGTTTCCTTAAAGATGAACCAGCTGTGCCACTCATCTGTTCATTTCTCCTGCATTTGCTGGTTATTTATGGACTACTCTAAAACTGGTGGGACTGAAGGGATGTCTGTCCTTATCCTTCAGGCTGTGAGGTTCCATGCCATGATGTGTGGGTTCTTTTGTTAAAGTGAGTTAGGAAAGAAGTATAGTCCACTTATTTGTGACAAACACTATTTTATTTAGTGGCGGTTTAGAGCATCACACTGGAATCCACCTTTAAGAAATAATTATTTTAAAGAGAGAATTGAAGGAAGAAAACAATTCAATTTCACATATATGTAGGTAATTTTGCTAAATAAAAAATATTTGTACAGAGAGAAATCAATTGAAAGTATTTATTTAGTATATAAGAACAACATTAAATCCAGTGTTTAGACAACTACTGTAGACAATTTTTAGAGAGAAATTAAGTCCCTGTTGAAAAAATCCCTCAGCAGCACCTTTCTTTTAATAAACGTTTGAGTTTTTTCACTTATAAAGAAACTTGTAATACTTATAATGAAACTTGTAGCCTTTGACAGTCTGTGTTTTCAGAGCTTTGTATTCTGTTTGCTGAGAGTAGTCATTGCTAAATCATTTAATGTAACATAACTGCCTTTGGGATTAATCTGGTTTTGCAGTTTCCATATTACATTATGGGATGCCTGTAAAAGTTAAAGTATCCTTGTCAAATTTCTACATGTTGGGTTTTTTTTATCATCTCAGATAGGACTTTGAAGCATAATTTCTCACATTACCATGTCGTCTCATTTTGTTTTTCAATGCCTTCCTTGTTGTTTCAAGGGGTTTTAAATCCCTGGGACAGCTGAATGTGAAGGGTAATAGCCAATGGCTTAACAAATAGGTGGCAACAGGAAAAAAAAAAGGGTTACAGAATTTATACCATATTGCAAAAAAAAACAGCTTTTAAAATTATTTGCGGAAGTTATCTCTTAAGTATGTGAAAAATTAAACCCCAAATTAGAGGCTTGTATAAAGCATAAAGTAAAATTACACACGGAATTTTAGTACTGCTGGTTTTAGGATGTATTACGTGATAAGTGTCCTGTGCTATGCAGAAGTTCAGATTAGATTATCTCTGTGATGCCTTCTGTTTTTCAAAAGTATAGCTGAATTAATTCAGGGACAAAGTTGAGTTCTGTAATGGGTTGAAGTTACAGCATGAATTGTGAAAATTATTTGTAAAGGAATACAAACTCAGTCTTGACTTAACATCTTGTTGGAATGGATTAATTTAAAATTTTTAGTGACATGAAATGGCAGCTCCTCAAAAGGTAGTCAGGTTACAGGACCATGCATGGGAGAACTGGAAAATGCCTGAGGAGAACAGTTTCTGCCGTGGTGACTAAAGGTCCAAATACAGTGGTAGTGATTGACTGGGTAGATAAGAAAAGAAAGGACTACCCAGGTGTGTTCCTGGTTAGTTTGTGGTTTTGTTTACAGCTAATTTGAACGTGTTGACTGTGAAACAGATCTCATAAGTGATGGGTTGGATGGTTGTAGGAGAGTGACCTAAAAGGCAGAGAGTAGAGGAAGAAACTGTGAATTTGGAGTGCCAGTTTTATTTAATTGCTTTTCCCCCTGATTTGAGAGCTGATAAGGCCAAATGCAGATTGTATAGCATAGAGACATAGGTGGTTTTTTTGTTTTGTTTTGGTTTTTTTTTTTTTTTT
>VZTH01006326.1:75834-177914 GCA_013397815.1 Aleadryas rufinucha
TTTTTTTGTATCTCCAAATACACTTACCAATAGCCCTTTTGTCTTCTATTAAATCAGATTGAAGAACTCTGCGATTTTGATTTCATCAGATGTAAAATTGTTCAGGGCGTCAGAGCAAAATTCATGTCTATGTGTGTGGTTTTTGCCTTGTTTTTTGTCCTTGGTGTGAGCACACCTGTACTTTACGTTCTTTGTAGATGGTTTCTTGAGCTGCACAGACTCGCTGCACAGGCACAGTCTCGGTGCCATCAGCCACTCCTGACACTACTTTGTATCCATAGTGATAGTTCAGGCATGATAATTTATTCTTTGGATCACAGTTTGGAAGACACATTCCTTTCCTTGTTGTTTAAAACAATCTGCTTGATTGAGAGACTGGACTAAACTGTCTGCTTCTGACAGGGACAACCATTCTTTTTAATCTGACTACTGCTTCCTGCCTCTGATATGTGAAGGATTTAATCTCTTGTGGAGACCAGATCTTTACCTTGTGAAAATCACCCCTGCTCTGTTGAAGTAAACAGAACTCAAGCACCTGCTCAGACCTAACCATGGACTTCAGTGCTGCTTCAACCATGATTCAATTACAGCATCCTGTGTATGTGGAGGGGAGGGTGTGCGTAGTGTTTGTGGTTTCATAACTTGTCTCTTTGGAGATTCATTCTTTTGGTTGGCACTGGACTCCATGTGAAATACATTCTTAAATGCAGTAGTGAACATTTGAAGATATTTTTTCTCCCACAAGCTTTAATTCAATCTAATTTCCTTTCTTTTCCTGAGGCATTCAGAAGTATAAAAATTCAAGCATAAATTAACAGTGGAAAAAAAAAAGAAACAGACACATGTACCGCTTATTTATTACTGTGTACTGAGTGTGAGAAGGGGCACTTCAATGCCCCTCTCTGTCTGGCACATCGGTGTGACGGAATTTATTAATTTCACAATTTAGAAGCACATAGGTTCAGTTCTGCTCTGTGCAGAACGTGTTGGCCTCGGTCCAACAGAACATTTTACTTGTCTGGTCATCTGTAAACACACAGGAAGAATACTCATGTGCTTCAGTTTAAACGTGCACCTCGGTCAGGGCAGCAGTGCTCAGCACCTCTCTCCTCTCAGCCCTCACCCCTGGGCTGGGTGAGCAGCGTGCAGGCAGGTTTTGGTAATAGGAATTGACACTCTCCTCTGGGAAATTCAACTCACAAGACTAATAACCCATCTGTGGTTTATATTTCTGCATCTTGACTTGTTCAATGCACGTTTAATTTGGGAGGGTTGCTTCAAGGTTGTGGCGAGGGCGCTTTGGTGCTATAATTTCTGTTGTGGAATGCAGTCTTGTTGGATTTAGGTACTTCATGTACTTTTACTCTTTTGTCAGAGAGCAGAAAGACAAACACGAACCATGGACTCGGTCCAGTATGCAGAATTCTGTGAAAGTCGGCAATTGAGTTTTTGTAAGTATTATAATGGCTGCACTGTATTAAGATGTTTGATTATTATTTCACGTAATAGAGAGCACACCAGAACCTCATGTTTTTTGAAAGCACTTTTGTTTCATCTGCAATAATAAAAATTTAAATTCTTTGTCTGTGTAACTCCTGGGAACAGTTAATTTAGCACAGTTTCAGGCCATCAGGCAGAGTATTTTATTTGAATATTTACCAAGCTTTCTCTATGCTCAAATACTGAGCTGGTGGGGACGACTGCAAATGTAGAACTAGTGAGGAGTTAATGGATTAAACCACACTTGCCCGAACTCTGTCGTGGTGGTGCTAAGGTCGGCACATTAGCAAAGTTTCATGGCTGCAGGTTTTTTGGAATTCATCTAAAATTAGAGAAGAGCAGCAAGTTTTGCTTTTATTTTCCAATCCGCAGAGACACAAAGAACTCACTAAAGAGTCTTTTCTATTTTAAGCTGTAGGCTCCTGCTGTGGAATTTATTCACCATTAGCCAAGTTCATCAGTATACGCCATTCCAACACTAATAACATGATGACAGAATTAGGGCTTCACTAGCACTGAAAACCAACTTACTAGAAGTACTTGTGGGCCACAACTATAATGAGCTGTAAATTAATGGGCTTGATCATGTAGCAAAACATCATTACAGAAGCGGTTAAGTGATGACTAAGGTTTTAGGTCAAATGTCAGAGAAAGGGAGGTGAAGGAGCCAGTAAAAATCATGACAAAACAGCACATGATCCTACAACACAGACTTGAACACAGTGGTGTCTTTAAAGGAGAGACCTTATCTTGTTCTTCCTTTTGACTCATTTATGGCAAATAAATGACACATTTGAGATACTGTTCTGCTTCAGCAAATGTCAGCAAATGTAGGAAAACATGTTTTGTAAGCATTTCTTCTCCTAATTCAATATCTTTTTTGTGTTTAGTTATAATTTGGCATCACGCATCTGTGAGCCATTAGATAAATGATACTTCAGATTAGGGTGACTTCAGGAAATGAGAGGTTTGTGATAAAGTCATTTTTAAAACCCCAAAATTGCCATCTGGAGACAGAACAAATAAAAACCTCAAATTTGCAAAGTAAAATTAAATGTTGCTGACCAGGAGATTGTGATCTATAAAAATATCTCAGTGCTATTTTCACAGTGTTTTTAAATGACCATGTCTATATGGTTCTTTTTCACTGACATTTAATGTCATTAAAAAATAAGAGAATTACAGTGGTTATAAAATAGTACCAAGAGAGACTTGGGCACAAATTCAATTGCACAAAATGAGCTCAATTAGACAGAACCTACTAAAGGCCATGCAGAACATTTGTTCAAAACTAACACAAGGCTATTTTTTACTTATTTATTTCAGTAAAAATTGATTGTGTTACTATGTTTAAAGTATATTACTGTAATATAAACCCATAAAAACTGTGTCACAAGAGAATAAACCTGGAAGGGACTTCAAGAAACCTATTCTAAAAATATATATATTAATAATCACAGCTCCAGGTATTTCTGCTGTTTTAAAGACAGGCAAAAGAAAAGGTCCCTCAAAGGATCAGGTACTACAGAATTGCAAATTTAAATTCTAGGGAACATTTTGTGATCATTTTGTGACCTTCACACTTCTCATACTTCTTTCGGTTTTTTTGTTTGTTTCTTTTTCTTTCTTTAGTGATGCAATGTAGCCTTCTCATTCCCTCCTAAATAAAAATAACCATTATTTTGACCTCTTTTCTGTTTAACACCTGACTTGTCCGCAGCTTTTTAGTCCTGATTGAAAACTCATTTTTAAAGAGTTGCATCTGTTTATTTCAGATGTTTTTTCCACCTTGTGTTCACTTAATTTTGGTTGTCCTGTCTCACAAACAGCCCTCCTTAAGAGCCTTAATAGTTCCTTTCTGTCCACAGATTTCTGTGATCATCTTGTCCACCACTGACCTAAGTAAGATCATCCTCTTTTCCCCTCCTTTTACTCTCTAAGCAAATACTACATTTCATTGTCCCATATTTTTCTCTGCCTTTTTGCTGAACTGATCTCATCCATTACCAGTGTTAAGTTCTTGTATGAATGTTGATTATTCATCTATCCTTATTTCTTTATATCCAAAGCATACTTTAAAAACCAGTCTTTTACAAATAATTTTGGCCCACTTGTAAGCACCTCAGCCCTGTAAGGGTAACACCAGGACTTCAAAGTTCTTCTATCCTTCATTTGTCTTTGCTATTGTTAATACAGTTATATCAATTTTATCTGGACTCATATTTGTGTTGATTTCTTTTAGTGCTTTTTCTCATTTATCAAAGATGTGATGCAATCATTTTATTTATTTCACAGTAATATATTCTAAACCAGGTTTGTCCAGTCCACAGTCCTCTGAGGTTGACCCTTCCTTATTCTGTAATCTCCTGTACGGTTGATTATCTTGTGTTTTTTCTCTTTATTCCATGTGCTTATGTGTCTCCAAAATGTATGAAATAACAGTCTTTCCCCACTGGTTCCATTTTGATAATTCTTTCTTTGGCCAATGAAATCACAATAATTGCTTCACTTTTGCAGTATTTCTGCAACCCAAAAATGGATTATTTTGGCTTACCTGTCATTAACTTTTCCTTTTCCCCTTATGATTTTAACTGACAGCAAAGAAAGCATCCAAGTTCCGTGACTGGTTGGACTGTAGCAGTATGGAAATAAAGCCAAATGCAGTTGCAATGGAGATTTTGGCATATTTAGCATATGAGACTGTGGCCCAGGTAAGGGACTGATTGAACTCTAATGAAAAATAATTAATTACTCTTATTAAGTAAGGAGGTACTTCAGCCTCGGGGACTGGGTTGTAAACCCCTTCAAAACTGCAGTCACTCATTCAGCTCTCCAAGCTAACTGGATTCATGGAGTCAGAGTGGTTTGGGTTGGAAGGGCTCATCCAGTTCCCCCCGCCAGCCATGGGCAGGGGCTCCTTCTGCTAGACCAGCTCAAAAATCTAGTCTGCCTTTCAATGAGCTGCGTGACAGATGCGTGCTGTACTGTGTTCATCCATCTCATACACAAATAGAAATGTTTTACAATGGCTGCAGAAGAGAGGGGGGAGTCCAGCACAAACCTTTTTCAAGTCCAAACTGAAACCACACACTTTGCTATGTGACCTTTGGCAGTGCACCGAGGCTCGTTCAATCCCATTGCACAACTGGATTAGAAAGAAGGATTTCCTGGAAAACAAAATGTTACCTTGGTGCCAAGCCGAGCCCTCTTGGGTAGATGGATTGCTCCATATATTTAGAGAAGTGGAAAAGAAAGGTTCTTTAGGTTGAAATGTGCGAATAATTTTATTTTATCTGAGAAACTAAGAATATTCTGCCTCAACCCACAACCCTCGCTCTCCCATTGTTACAATGACATTTTTAGTACTATGTCAGTAACCCCACCTGTTTTGCCCCCCCAGCTGGTGGACTTGGCCCTTTTGGTTAAACAGGACATGGCTCCCAAAGCTGGTGACCCATTCAGTCATGCCATATCTGCCACCTTTATACAGTACCACAACTCTGCTGAGGTAAAACTTGCTTTTTCACATATTAATGCATTTTATGTTTTGCTTTGACATGTATTTTCTTCCAAAGTAGACATTATTGAAGGTGGTATTGATACAGACTTCTATTACAGAGTTTATGAACTTTGAAATTATGTATTGAGAAAGACATTAGATTAGATAGAATGAAAATTCCTTCTAGTTCTGAATGTTAAATTCTTAGCAGTATCTTTATAATTAAATAAAAATCCTCTTTTTTGGGTGAAAATTCCTTCTCTCTGTATTCACAGCTCTGTTGCAGATTTGGTGATTAAAGTTTTCAGAATTGGCAAGTGCACTAAGTGCTGTGTTGCATGCATTGATACTATACAGGTATTATAGTAACTTCTAGAATGAGAAGACCAAATTCTGTATTGCATCTCTTCCAACAGGAAATCTGAGAAGGAAATAATTGGGGTGGAGTTTATTTGTGATTTGATGATATTACGGCTGTTTGACATCTTGCTTTCACAGCCACATCTCTTGGGGCAGTCTGCGAGTGTGAAGACCAGTCTCGACTCCCCTGAGAACACACCACCCCCTACACCCACCCCCCCAGCATCAGCAGGGCAGCAGCACCTTGGGAAAACCCCCTCAGGAGCCTTGGGGAACGGTGGAATTGGACAGGAATCCACTAAATCCAAACAAAGGAAAAGAAAAAAGGTATTTGGGGCACAATCCTGGAGGGAAAAAAAAAAAATGGAAGAAGAAAGAAACTAAAACAACATCCTCAGGAAATCATCATAGAATCACAGAATGGTTTGGGCTGGAAGGGACCTTAAATATCATCTTGTTCCAAACCCCTACCATGACAGGGACACCTTCCACTGTCCCAGGTTGCTCCAAGCTCCATCCAACCTGGCCTTGGACACTTCCAGGGATGGGGCAGCCACAGCTTCTCTGGGCAGCCTGTGCCAGGGTCTAACCACCCTCGCAGTAAATAATGTGTCTCATCTTAAATATTAATTTTAACCTGTATAATATATTAATGGCCATTGCTATTGTAGGGCCAAACGTGTGGTTTGGTGTTTTTTTTCTATCAGAATTAGGCTAAATTTTCCAAATAATGTCTGCAAACTGAATTTTGTTAAGGTGACAACTGCATCTAAGATAACTTGCTCTCCTACAGGCACAGCAGTAGCCACCACCCCAAATCATCCTCCCCTTCTCTGACAGGGGCAGCAAGTGCAGGTTTTAAGGGTCAAACCATAAGCAAAATAGGCAAAGAGGTGCTTGTGATTCTCCTGATCCCAGCAGCCTTAGGTCACTGTGGCCCTTGTGTTTAACAACTTTGCCTGACTTGCTTTATTTTTATACCAGTTGGTTGCATTCAAGCTAAATATTTGTTAACTGCATAAAACAGGGATGCCTCATATTCCGAGTGTGAAATATAAATGTTACAAATCTTGTCTGCTGTTGCAGAGTCTTGGTGTTCTATCTGAGAGGGTTATATGTACCTAAAACCCACAAGAGAAATAAATGTGATTAAATAAACTGGATAGGAAGGCCTGTGCTGGTCACTTGGGGCTGTTTTGGAGAAATGTGATGGCAGTGCTCCTTTTGCTGAAAAGCGATAGAGTGACTTGGGATTTTATCATGTGTTTTGTTATTAAAAAATACTCACTTTTCAGGGTAAAACCAGTGATTTTTACAGTGATAAGGTCGAAAAATAAGTATTTTCTCCTTCTGGTGTCATAAGTGTTGTGGATAGTCCTGAAGTGTTCAACTTCCTCCTGTCCTTATTATTCTCTGGTTAGAAAGCTTTTAGTGAACCCTGGAAAGACTTCTGTTTTTACCTCTTCTTTTTTTTTTGATATATTTGATTATATTTTGTTCCTGTGGCTGATTTTTATTATAATTCCTAGGAAAAGAAATTTAGCTGGAGGTGTAGTTTTTGATACATTCTATTTTACTGGTGCTGTGAGTTTATTTTAACTTCTTAGTGTTTGACTAAATGCCCTTGAAAATAATTATATTCCAACATGTGCAGAGTTTTAATGAAATGTTCTTATGACTTATTCAATTTGCTTAGGTATCTACTGGATATAACTGAGGCATGGAGACAAACAAGTGAACTTGGTGAAAAATACTATTTTTAGGCCATGAAGGCCCAGTCCCCTGAAAATATTGGAGTTTCATATTCCCTTTATTGATGTCAATCAGCAGAGGAAGAATCTGCCATCATGTTATGAATAATTCTGTGTACTCATAGGCTCCAGTGGACTCAGTGCTGTTGAAAATAAAACATTTTGTAAAAAATATCCCAAGTTTGAGAGCATTAGGATATGATGTGAATGTATGAGGGGGCCGTGGATGTGTGTACATTAAACTTCAGTGTATAATTGAAGTTTTTGTCATTCTCAGTGCACCCACTAATACAATTTTCATGAATTTACTGCCAAGCAGCCATCATTAGATAAGTCATCTGAATTTTGGCAAGCAGCTGTGTCTAGGTGGAGCCTAAACCAACATTTCAGGTTGGCTAGCAAGGAGAAAAGAGTAACTTTTTCTTTTTAAATCCCTGGAAAATTATTGTACAATCAGTGTGCCAGTAGCAGTGAATTCTTATTTTTACCTATTTAGGGTCCATAATCCAAAAAGTCATTTGAAATTTTAAAACTTTCCACTTTGAGGTAATTAATTTTTTTTCCCATCCTTCTAACACCATTATGTCACATGTTTCAGCTTCAAATTTCAGTTTGGTATTACTTGATGATGATTTTGGTGTCAAATTGCTTTCCATTTTGGGTGCTTGTTCAATATTTTCCCCACCCCTTGATATCAGAATAAGAGCCTGAAATGTTTTAAAAATAGTTTCTGTGGTTATTGCAGTGTGACTTATATGACCCTTTCATTTTAGTTTGAACGTTTTCTGCTCTTTTCAATTGCAACATAGAGCAGCACTAGGTGAAAGATTTAAGAGGACTAACGTGGTGTTCTTTGGGTCTCTTAAGCAAAGTTCATGTAAAAGTCCTCTTTAATTTGTTAATAGCTTTTTTTCTCTGATGAAATGTGTGGCAGCAATGATGTGTATCCTCAGAAAAAAAAAAATGGTCCATTTCATAAAGGTTTATTTTCATGCTTTATGCTCTGTAGGTCTGTTGTGTGTTTTTGATTTAGTAACAATTTATGTGTTTTTCTGTTGCAGAGCACTGCAGCCTGTGGGATGGAGGCTCAAAGTGATGCCATCCAGCCCAGCCACATCAGAGAGGCCATTCGACGCTACGGCCACAAGATTGGCCCCCTTTCCCCATTCACAGTACGTAATAACAGAGTTATAAAAAGTTATATTTATAATCTTAAAGAACTCTGATTTTCAAGTGGTCAAATGAAGAAGCTTTGGAATTGTTGAGAGCAATTTGTGGTGACTGTAATTTTCTTTATAAAAGTGGCATAATTCTCTTGGGAAATAAAACTTAGTAATTTCTGTCTCTTTTTGGAAAGACAAAAAAAATAGATTTTTTTCCTTTTAAATATTATTTTCTTTCAATTACAAATTATGCTTTTTTGTTAGTGTTTGAATTTTCTGTTTTTCCAAAGTTTAGGTTTACAGTTATTTTAAATTACATGTATTCCAATATGGTGAAGAGCACTTTATATTCTAAAATTAGTTGTGTGTCAGATAGTGCTCCTATTGGAAGTTGAACTCTCAAGTGACACATTTATGGTTGGGGAAAGAAGAGAATGGTTTTTTTAGACAACTTTGAACCTCCACTGAAATGTAATAGAACTGAGCTTGTGGTAAAACACTGATGGGTTCTGAGGTTTTGCCATCATTTTTTCTATGCAAATTGCAAATCCATTGTTCAGAGCAGCCAAACGAATTCTTTATTTAATTTTCTCAGCTGATGAAAATGTGAAAGCAGTCCATCTCCAGTGTCATAAATTGGGGTCATTTTCTTCTCATCTGCTGTTCTGTGTGGTATATATCCTGCTTACCTCAGAATATCTGCATTTAGAAAATAGTAAATGTCAAAGAAATCATTATAGGGAAAACCAAACAAAATCCACCAAACAGGATCTTAGCTCCTAAAAATCAGGAAAAAATTGTCCAATTTCTGAGAGATTTTAGGAAAGGAAATTTATTTTGAATTTGGATGAATTCATCTACATAAAAGTGATACAGAAGTATATGATGGCCATAAATATAAAGGAAATAGTGGGACTTCAGAGCAAGGAACAAGAGAAAATAAGAGAAAATGCTTATGTGAAGTTATAATTTTCCTAGTGCCAAAACTAATCAGTGCTTTTATAGATGGCAGTGAAAGTTTGGTTTATTAATGATAGTCAATACACGACTGCAATGAATTGTCTTTACATAACTTCACCTTTCTCTTCTGCCACTCAAAAATGCTAGATTAATATCATGTGAAGTGTTGGATAGAATTTCCAGTCCAAAACAGAAAAATGTCTTTAGCAGAAGTTTGCTAAGAGGTGTAGCTAAGAGAATGGCAATAGCTTCTGAAAGAAGAGAATGTATTTAACCTTGTTTTAAAAAAGTGCTCCCATAAACAGCTGCAGAAAGGTGAATCTTCCTTCCCTGACCCTCACTAAAAGTGGTTTGACCAATTATTAACCAAAGTTCAAATTTTTTCTTCAACCACAAGGTATAATAAAATACCCTGGTTTGGGTTGGGGTTTTTTTATGTCCTTCACTCTTGTGAACTTCTCAAACAGTGCAGCTGAACAATTTAATTTGTTAACATTACCTACAGTCAGCGTGGTTGATGAGAGGAGCAGATCTTGTTCCTCTTGAACAAGCCAAGAATAAGAGGGAATCTTGGGTCAGCTTCTGGATGCCTACAGATATTGTAGAGCTGTAATACGATTCTGCTTTTAATGAGAGATCTCAGGAAAAGTATTTTGAGAGATATTGCAGAGTCTGCATTTAGGTCCTTTCCCCTGTGAGCACCCTCATGGGCAGTTCTGGGGAGGGACCTGGCAATCACAATTGTCCATGCAGCAACCAGGACCTCTGTGTCTTAATTTGGCACGAATGTGGATGGAGCACTGAGTACCCTCTGCAATCTGCCTTAATGCAGATTTCCACAGCAAATGCACTTTAATGATGGCCAAGTCTGGTGGCATGTGTGTAACCAAACCTGAGGAAATGGATTAACAGACCTACTGCAGATTTTTATGTAATCAGGCATGGCCATTTCCTCAGATCTCAGCAGCAGGAACTGTGTGACACAGCCTATGTGGGCAGTGCAAAACCTTGGTATAACGTCAGAAGTCTGAGCTGCTCTCTGCAGTGTCTGAGGGGAAATTGTGTCAGAAGGATCTAAACCCTTCCCTGAACTCTTTGAAGCAACTAAAAGGGCTATTTTTATGGATCAATGTAATAACCAACAGACTGGCAGAGGTCAAGGGCCTGCTGCATTCGGAAAGTTCATATATGAATCCAAATCACCAGGGGACAGGTTTTCTAACTGGAAAAAAACTGCAGGACAGTTTTATTGTCCTGCACAAGGATGGGTGATGTGGAAAGAGAGCTGCCCATTGCATCCTATCAGTTCTTATGGAAAGCCACGTTTTTAAAAAGACAGAGTTGAGGAGTGAAAAAGCTTCATGCTATTGAATAGCTCAGTCCCATACAGAGAATTTAGATTTAATTTCTGTGTGAAACGAAATTATAGGAGAATATTTTATTTTTTAAAAAATACATATACTTTTGTTTTCTTAAGATAGTAAATATGTGTTTGTAAAGCACGACCAGTGATATTTTTTCACATCTTTTCTTTTTTTGCTGTTTCATCATGATTGTCGCTCTCTTCCATCTGATTTGGTGATAAGTGTTCCTAAGGAGTTGGTTTTGAAAAAAGAGTTAAGCTATACAATTTATTCTTTAGCAGCATTTGATGGATGTTGGTTTGGACGGAAACAACACTTTGAAAGTTTTATAATCACATGGTAAATGAGAACGAACATTAAACCAGTGAAAATGATCCGTTTGCATTTATTTTGACCTTAATAGCTATGTCAAAATGACTAACATAATTAGAGCATTTAGGTTTTGTCTCCAAGTGCAAGCCACAATGGAAAGCAGCAAGTGTACTCTGGATTCTTCTGCATTGTATCATGTCTAAGGTAGTTTAGACATATGTTTTGTCCAAATATTTTCTATTAATAGTATTGGCTCGTGTTCAGTGTTTCCTACTTTAAAGCATGGTCTAGACTTTCAAAAATCAGAGAAATATTAAATATTCTTGTAATTTTTCAAGACAGGAATGGGAAGTATGGAACTCTCCATCATATGGGATAATGCAATTCCATGTGCTGTACCTGTGTCTGTTTCTGTGTGCATTTAAGTTAAGGAAATGCATAGTGAAAATGGTATCCAGTCTTGACTGGGCCTGTAAGAATAATCCTAATGTTCTTCCAAATAATAGTATTTATTATGCCAAAGTGTTCACAAAAGTGTCAGTTGGGTATTTCTTACCAGAAATACAAGCACAATGTCTTTAGAGAAATTATTTTAAGTTATTTGAATTGATTGTATTTCAGACAGTTGGGGTAACAAATAATTCTTTAAGAGTATTTATTTTGTGAACAATATACAGTGCTTACCTGAAATCTTGATAGGAGCAGTTGTAAGTGGTGCACAAACAGTTTGTAAGTAGTACTTGTGACCATGAGAACAGCTTTAGCCAAAAGGACAGCTGAGATTCTTTTCTCTGACATGAAAAGCAAAGTGGTCAACTACAACAGTGGAAGACCACAGGCGAAAACAAGGAAATGTTTCCAAAGCAGATTCTTTGTCTTTAGCTTATGCCAGCTCTGAAATGAAATGCTTTAGATGTTTAGTTAAGAGAAACTGAGTTCACAAATGTAAATTATAATCCTGCTCAGGCTCGTGGCAGACAGTGACCATTATTCAGCAGCCTGTGCTTGTGTAAATGGGGCATGTTGAATGAACAGGGGTATAACCAACATTTCTTTGGGTGTTTATGTTTTGGGGACAATATTCCTTCAGCCTCCCAGGCATTTCAGTATGAAAAGGCTTGCTAGTCTAAACCTTCTCTTGTTAAATATTTCAGTCTCATAAAAGTGTCTATGCAGCATAAAACAATGAATATTTACAAACCTGTCTTTATAATACTGCTTGTGACATTCCCTGCACGAAGAACATGCAACAACCAGAGAATGTGATTTGGCAGAGATTTGGATTATTTGGGCCTTAGAGAGCCCTGCCTATACTCTTAGAGGTTCTTAAGTAATAAATGCAAGTATCCCATGTGGACTTCAGTAGGTTACATGTACATGGTAATCATAGTTTCACAATCAAATTATATACTTAGTCAAGGTCTTCTACTTCTGATGTTTTTAAAGTGCTTGTTATTGATCCTGATTGAGCTCAGCTTTTATGCAAATGCTTAAATCAATTTCTGTGGTGAAAAATACTGAGGTTCATCACAGATCTTTAATAATTTCAATATAATAAAGATGCTTTTGACTCTATTAATTTCCCCTAGAAAACAAAATCTGTGGAATAGTAGCTGAAGACCTGGCAGAGCGAAGCTTATGAGAGACTAAACCAGCAGATTCAGGGGGTGGAAAGAAGACAGGGAAACTTAAAATTCAGAGGATAGTGTGGCAGTATGATATTTGTGGAAGAGGACATTTTGGAAAGCAAGTTTGGTTTAGGCGCCTTAAACTTCAAGAAAAATTCAGCTTCACAGTTCACAGAGTCACAGAATGGGTCAATTGAAAGGGACCACTGGAGGTCATCTGGTCCAAGCTCCTTTCTCAAGCAGGGTCCACCAGAGCACAGGGCACAGGGTTGTGTCCACCTGGCTTTTGAATGGCTCCAGAGGAGACTCCATGACCTGGAATTGTCACCCAGAGGATTTGGCCTGCAACTTAGTCCTCTTAACTGAAAGGAATTTCTTTTTGCATGTTTCAGATCAAAAGAGTAATAAGAAGTTCTGGAATATAATCTTCAGTAATTGCTTCAATAGACACAATGTGGACACAGTACAGCTAAATTTTTCTAAAGCACTTGAATGATAAAAAATTTTGAATGCTGTTTCCGAAAGAAATTAGTTACATGGAAACCAAATTAAAAAATCTCTGATACTTAGGGTCCTGTAAAATATAGACTGCCCATACTGAGTAAAATATAGACTGCCCATACTGATATTCAGAATCAGTTAATACTGATTTTGAAGAAGTCAGGATTTCATTCTTAATCACTTCTCAAAAATGAAATGTATGTATATATGTCAAAAGGCATTTGAAAACTTTCCCTTCTGTTATACATTCAGTTTCTGATACAGAAAAAGTCAAATTGACATTTTCATGCTTTCTTCTCATTTTGAAAACAAAAAAAAAGGCATTTTATTTCATTAAACAGTTGCATACTTATGATGTCTTTGTCTGTACTTCAAGCTGTTGTCTGTAGTTATTTGTAATTCTACAGTGTTAACACTGTGTGTTTGAAAAAGATGAGTTATTATTCTATAAAAGCAGTAGGAAGTCAAATCTCAGTTTGGAAGTCTTGCTCCCTTCTCTCCCAACCCCCATCCCAAGGTTCCTCCTTTCAGATTTATGAAAGAAAACATTTATTTCTGTAAAAGGTTTTTGTATGCCAGCATCTGGAAGTGTTTATTTCAGTGCCGTGTAATCTATCTGTGGATTTAGTTAGCACCAGACCCCCTTTTGTGTACTCCTGACTTAAAATTTTTATAAATGATCTTGTTGAATTTGTGCCAGTGTGCACATGGTTTGGCTGATTGCTGCATATATCCTTTACCTGCCAGTCACCTTTGATTTATATTCCTTCCCTTCTGCTTTTTCCTTCCAAAAATGGTGCCACTGAACTGTCCTTTAAATCATCTCATTGGATAAATTGCTCCAAGATGAGATGGCACAGTTTTGGCCAACTCCTCGACAGAAGGCATTCCTATAATCCATCCTCGCCTGCTCTGTGTAGGGCCATACAAAAAAGAGAAGGAACGGGGGAAATGGGGCTCCCTCTTGGATCTCAGCACTATTTCTTCTAGTGCTGCTCAGAAATGTAAAATGGGACATTTGATTTATATGGCTCTTAATACCATCTGAAGACCCATAAACTGATTGAGAATCTTTCATGTCTCCTCTCCTGAACTGAACTTCTTCATTAGATAAATTTAATCCTGATAATATGGTTAATAGGGTTTTCTCCCAGAAAGATTAAAACATGAATGAATAGCATATTCAAGAATATTTTAAAGCATTTCATTTGGAACAGATTATACAATATATATGACAGTTCTTTCCATTATAAAAATCCCTGTTGGTTTCTTTAAGCTAAACAGCTAATACTCCTTCAGAATAACAACAGTTCTGTAAGCTTTACTTAATGACATTACTAATTTGGAGAGTTTTATGAAGTTTCTTGGAGAAAAGCAGGTGGCTTGGCAATAATTTAAAAGGTTCCCAATTTGTGGTAGCAGTTTCAGGGGGTTTCATGTTTCTAAAGAGGGAGAGCAAGCTGCATAATGCTTAAGAGTGTCTGACACAATGATGTATCATTTTGACTAAGTTTCCAGAAGTTCATTGGTCATTAAATGTGCTGCTTGACTTTATATTGCAGTTTCCCAGCTGTCCCTACTGGGGGTAATCTTAACGCTCCAACAGAATTTATTAATGAGGGCATAAGCTTGCAGCACTGATGAAGCAGTAAGTTGCCCAGATGATTTTATTGAACAGGAACATAGATTTTTAGATAAGACAAAAATGTCATTGAAGTAGATTTGAAAAGAACTGGCTCCCTTTCTGCAGAGCACTGGGAAAGTATTTACAAACGGTCTGGATAGTATTTGATGTCCTGTGGGGATATTTAAAATTCTTGGATTGCACATACATCAGTGTCCTACTACACAACACAGTGCAGGAATTGTTGCAAGTGGCACGTGGGGCTTTCAGGCAGCATAGATGTGGTTCTGTTGAGGCAGGAGACACTGGCATGGAGTGACTCTGCTAATGCAGTTTGTACAACCACACAGAGGGTTGTGCTCCATTGTGTCACTGCCTGTTCAAACCTGTTATGCTGGAAGTGCTGACCCAAAAGTGTGTCTTGCTGAACATAGGAGCTCACACTGCAAAATTTTATCATTTTTCATATCTAATGGTTAAAAAAATCTGATTTGTCAGATAAATTTGCTAGCTCTGTTAGTGAGAAGATAAGTGAACCATAAGGTTTGCAATCAGCTGAATCTCTCATATAAACAAAAGCAACTCCTACTCTCATCAACCTTATATAATTATTTTTTCCTAAATGTATGGCCAGATGCAAGTACATACTAGAGGCATTTCAAGCACAGTTGTACTGATCAAAAAGATCTGAGGGTAAGAATATGTTACTTTCTAAAAGTGTATGTTCTTATGTGCCTCCTGAGAGGCTTAAAAAACCTTGGTATGGATGAGAATCTGACTTCCGGTACTTTGCTCAAGGCAATCTAACGTGTAATACATAAATATTATTTCAAGAGTGAGGTGAGAACTATAATTCTAGAACAGATACTGGGACAAAAAGGTAACTTAATTAAGTGTTCCAAGATATTTCACAAACATAAATATGTCCTTCTTCCGTAATTTGCATTAATCTTTGTAAAGACAGTGGCATTGCATTCATGCAGCAGGTACATTCTGGTACGAGAGTTAATAAATATAAACTTGGTAGCTGAAGAATCCTAACAAAATTGAAGACTCTTAAAAGGAAAGTGTCTTTTTGTCTTTGCACAGAATAATAGCTCAGCTCCCTGCAGGATTCATGTTTTTATGAATTTGTTAGATCATGGACAATACCGTGTACTTACACCATTACGCAATGCAAGATCAGTTGTGTTTTATATCATTCTTTCAGATTTCCCTTGAACATGAGCTTTCATTCATATTTTTCTCCTTGAAAGTTTTAAAAGTGCTTTATGAACTGGAGCTGCTCATAGTTGTCAGTTCACTCTCAGTGCTGCTCTGAGCCAGCTCAGACTGAGATGCAGCAGCTGTGAGTCGGCAGCAGAGCTGCCCAGCTACGTAGCACAGGATGTGAGCTGTCTGGATGAAACATTATGAGAACTTCAGGATCATGTAATAAGGCTGTTTGACTTGGAATTAACCTACAGTTGAAGAAAAATTGCATGAAACTTAATTTCTTGTGAGCAGGATCTTCATTTTAGGTCTCGCTGCTTGTGCGAGAGACACTGGGCAGACATGTCCTGTTGTATTGAGTGTGGATAGAAGGACAGGCTGGATGGGGCTTGGAGCAAACTGGTCGAGTGGCTGGTGACTCTGCCTGTGGAGCTGGAATAGATGGTCTCAAAGGTCCCTTCCAACCCAAACCATTCTGGGATTCGATGATTCCATGATAGAATCTTACCCATGGACATCTCTGGCATCCCTGACTTGTCACTGTGCAAATAAAGAGTGTAAAACCTCTAGAATAGCAGAGTAAATCTGGAAAGGGGCAGATAGTAATATGGGAACACCAAAACCAAGTGGAGATATTTTTTTATAACTCTTATCATCTGTTATTTTCCCTTTTAGTTGCCTACTCTTGTTCCTTAAGTCCTATAATAAGACTCAGACTTGAGTACTTGTTCAGCTTGGCATTGCACACAGGAGAAGACAAAGATTCCTGAATATCAGCAGGGATTTTATGCTTTGTTTCACTCCATTTATCATGTCCCACTCAGTGAAGTGTCCCTTCTCATTTAAATCTTTGATACCACTAACAACAAAAAAAAGTTATTGAGCATGCAGCAGTACAAATGATGTTTGATTGCCTTTGTTTGTGTCCCCTGTCCTGCCCATGCCCCGAGGCAAAGGTGCTCATTCTCCCCTCACCCTCTGATACACCTCCAGGCATCAGAAGGCAACACTGTGATTTGGTTGCTAGAAAATCTCTTTAACACCAAAGTTTTACTTTTCTCCAAACCAGACCCATTTCAGGGAGCCTGGCTGCACACTTGGTACTGCTTAGAAATATTTCTCTAGGAAAATCAAGTGAAAACACCAGGCTTGAGGCAACCAAACACATTTTATGAATTTTATTTTGGGGTTTCTGTGTTCCTTCCCTGAGGTTTTGTATTATTCCAGCTTTCTGACTTTAGCTTCAAGGTTGTGTATACCTCAATTCAGCAAAGCAGTCATCTGCTTAACTTTTAAACTCTACCTTCAGTCTGAGAAAAGCATGTGCTAAATTGAGGCTTCTGGTGTTATTAGTAATATAAGTTTGGATATATCTGGTATTTCAGCTTTTTTTTTTTTTTTTTTATTTGTTGCACATAGGAGAAAAGGAGAGAGGGATACTTGTAGGGCATAAAATGGGATGAAATTAAGACCAGATTCTTTTTCTCACCTTGTAATATGTGCCTCACTGGCAAGTTTTGGAAGATACTTAAAGACTTTAATAGGATACAGCACTAGGTCAATATTTTGGTGTTAGTAGAACTAAGGAACAATCACAAAATTAAGGAAAATTCTAGAAAGGGATATCAGACTTCAAAAAATGAAAACAGTTAATCAAGTACCAGTCATGTTTTTAGGGCTGTGTGCTGCTGTACTTACATTTCTGACTGTGGTTTCCAGTTCAGGATTAAGCTTCAGCCAGAGCTTTCTGGTACATCTCTTGTATCTGCTGTTCTACAGTGACAAAATTTCGCAATCGAGATGGTTTTCTTACTTTTAAACCAAGCCTCTTCCTCCCAGTTAAATCCCCCTGGATAATTCAGTTCCCTTCACAGCAATTAAATTCTTCAGTTACTTATTGGTAGAAGTTAAACCCTTTCCTCTCTGACAGTCTCAGGGGAGGGGATATGAGGAGGGATTTTTCCTTGGTGAGACACCTTTCTGTCTCTGGGGGGTATTTATGTTAGTTAATATGCACGTGGATGAAAAAGTAAGATACTGGGCTTTCATAACGACCCTGAGCTTTTCTGCAAAGCCCTGAGAATGTGTATGAAATAAGTGGTTTCCTTCAGGCTTCAACTACAGAATGGCTATGGAACCTGGAGTATACCTGAGTGGTTAAAAAATATCCAATTCTGTTTTACTAATTTGGAATTAATTCCACAGCCAAGAGCTCTGCCTAAGAATTATATGCCACTAATTTCACATAATTTAAATGCTAATAATGCTAGGAGAAAAATAAGAATAAGTAATAATAAGTAATAATAGGAAATAATAAGAAAAACCCCAATAAAAATGAGAAGAAAAATTATATGATAAATATTTGCATAGGCTTGCTAACACTGGCAGGTGGGGAAGAGGCTGGTATCCAGCCTGGAGGAATTGTACTAATGCAGTATTCCAGGCTGTGTACTGACACAGGTCAGTCTTAAAATGTGTTGATGTGCTGACAGGATTGTCATTTTTGATGGCAAAGAATTGGGACAACAGGAAAAAAATAAGACTCTCCAGAGATCCACATGTGTTAGTTTTACTGCAGAAGGTGCTAAAACTGCTGGAAGCAAGCAGTCTCTGTGCAGAATTATTGCAATGCAAACGGCCTGGAAGTGAGAAACAGTAATTTCATGAGGTAATTCTGTCAGTGGTGAAGGGTTTGGGTATTTTTTTTCCTTGCAAGAAGGACAGGTTATTAATATTTACCATGAAGAAAACTCTAGTTCTAATTGGTGTTTAGATACGATGCTTAAATTACCCTCAGAAGATGTAGTGTAGGTTTGGAGTGTGGATTAAGTGCTTCTGAGGAAAAGCATTCAGCTGTTTTTGCATCTGTTAACAAGAAAGTTGAAACAATCTCACCATTGTGCATGGAGGGTTTTTTTTTTTAAAAAAAAGGAGCAGATGGTACAGAAGGAAGGTATATGCTTGTTGCCACGTTAGGAAGCTTGGTGTTTAATATCCCACGGGGTAGATGAGGCCTCTCTTTGTCCATAATTTATTACAATAATATTTAGGTGATAAAAATAGTTAACTAGGTACAAAAGAGAGAAAATAGATGGCTCAACAAATAGATAAAAAGCTACTAATTATGGCTCTTTAGAACATATTGAAAGCCATCCATGTGATCAAGGAATACTAATTTTGAGACATAATTTTATAGCCAGTTCCAAATTATCAGAAGTAATGAGACATTTTGAATGCTTAACCTGAAATATGTAAAAGAATACTGGGGTTTATTGTAGTTTTTTAAAGGTGCATGATACCATTTCTTTAAAGTGGGATTTTTTTTTCTGGAGTCTCTCAACTTCCATTACAGAAGTAAACTGTCATTTAACTTTAAAAAGAAGGGAAAACAATCTCATTAGTAATGTTTTTCAGTGTAAGAACATGAGTCAAGATCCAGGATTCATCTGTATTTCTGTATTTTTCATCTTACAAAAAAGCAGAACAGAAATTAATAATGGCTCAGTAGATTTTGCAATATAGAGACATGACAAATTACAAGGTTTGATAAGATAAACAGAAGAGTGAAAGGAGATAGTGTTGTTTAGCTGGTGAGGAAGTGGTCTCAGTATATAAATTATCCAGTCAGTATGAGATTTTTTCCTGTACGAGTCACAGCACAGAAGAGTTTTAAGAATGAAGTGACAGTGGGTGATGATGTTCATCTGCTGTTTGATTTTTCCTACCAAAAAGATGCTGCAGGAAATGTGCTGGCTTGAATGTTTGGTGTGTGCACAGCAAGGAGTGGCAGGTGAGGTGATCCAGGTTGGAATCTGACATTTGATGGGAGATGTGCTGCTGCACAGGAGGAGGATGTGTCATGAGAGGAAATGGAAAGCAGCTTCTAATGCATGTGGCTGAGAGGAAAATCGAAGTGATGGGTGGGAGAAATGAGCTTGGCAGGATCCTTATGACTTGGTACAAACAAGAAAATGTTGTTTTTCAAAGCTAGATTCCTCAGTGTTTCTGTGACTTCCGCAGATTGGAATCTGGATGAAGGGTAAGGAAGGCTGTTGCGTGCCACTAGGATTCTTATCTGGAAAGAAAAATATAAAAAGCAGCTGCAATCCTGGAGTGAGCATAGTATCCAGTCTCAGAGATGGTGCCCCTGTTGCACACCTTGATGGTGGTGGGGGGCACGAGGTTATTGAACAGAAATGGAGGATTTGGAGTAGGCGGGAGATGAGGAATTCCAGTTTATCCACATTCAGCCTGAGCTGGCAGCTTGACATGAGAGCTCTCAGAGAGACATAAAAATCTAACTAGTCCTGAGTTATTCAGCCTGGAACCTTTATCGGTTGTACTTCAGGGTAAGAAACACAGCCAAGTCTCTGAGCAAAGGTTACAATGCAGAGTATTATTTGCTTCCCCTAATTTATTACACACTTCCCAATTCATCAAAGCACAATTTCCTTTTAGGTTGCTGAAGCAAACCCTTATATTTCTTATTTTTTCTTGGAAAGAATTCATTCCCAGCTTCATAAAATTCATTTTCAAGAAATTGTGCATTAAAAGTTTCTAGTAATGTCTTTTTCAAAAAAAAAGGAGTAATAGTTCACTTTAAAGTGATGTGGCACTATTCAGCTGCCTGAAGTCAGCAGCAACTGTTTGGCTTTAGTACTTTCTGACATAAATCCCAAGAATAGCCCTAGATACTGGGAAATTCTGCCTGTCACCATTATAACTGAGGCTGACTTTGTAATACCAGTGTAAAGAGAAAAAAGGGGGACCTTATCTCTCTCTAAAACTCCCTTAAAGGAGGTTGTGGCCAGGTGGGGGTCAGGCTTTTCTCCCAGGTAACAAGTGACAGGACAAGAAGAAATGGCCTCAAGGTACACCAGGGAAGGTTTAGTTTGGATATTAGGAAAAATTCCTTCACTGAAGGGGTTGTCAGGCATTGGAACAGGCTGACAAGGGCAGTGGTGGAATCACCATCCCTTGAAGTGTTGAGTAAATGTGTGGATGTGGCACTTGGGGACATGGTTTAGTGGTGAGTGCTGGGTTAATGGTTGGACACGATGATCTCAGAGGTCTTTTCCAACCTAAATGTTTCCAAGATTGTATGAATGAGGCTCTGCTGATTGCTCTGAGAAATCCCCTATGCTGCTGTATTTTCTGATACAGCCAGAGTGGCTAGAGCTCTGCATTCATAGTGAGTGTTGCAGGTTTGGAAAATTTACATTGCAAACTCTTCAACTTTCCATTTCTCCAAAAGTAGTTTATTCAGGGTCTAGTTTCCTTGTCAAATGTTTTTGGAGTGAAGTTAATTGAGGATTGTAAAGTAATGAAGAGGACAAGGTAGTGACAAAGAGTTACTGAGTTAGTGTTTGATAAATGAAGTGTAAGCAAGTTATTTTCATTCCAGAGGAGCCAGATGTTAAGTATTTCATCTGCAAATTAAGCAAATGGGCAACATTTACAGTCTCTGGGGCTGTGTCTTGCAAAGTAGGGATTTTGAAAGAGTGTCCTGGAGTTTTGAGGAATCAGTTGAACACGATGGAGCCAATCCAATTCTGTGGCTCAAGGGGTTGAGGAAGTCCTTGGGCAGTCCTTGGGCAGGCAGGAATGGGAGTAGGAAACAGAAGAGTTTTCTGCTGTACTGGGGCAAGCACAGCTAAAACATGTGCTTGTGTTTTAGTGAGAGCCCCAACAATTGGGTGAAGGACTAGAAAATACCGACAGGGAGACAAGAGTTTATCAAACTGAAGCAAATGTTGTGTAGCCAGTCATTAAGGACTCATAAAAAAGAAAAAGTCTCACGTCTTAGGGTTTTTCAGTTCTTGCATGCAAAGCTATATGGAAATTCAGGGTGGGATTCCTCTGGCTGGATATAAATATTTGTATCTGAGCACGTTGACAAACATCTGTGAGCACAACTAGACAGGTTTCCCCGAGAAGCTGTGGCTGCTCCATCCCTGGCAGTGTTCAAGGCCGGGGTGGATGGGGCTCAGAGCAGCCTGGCCTAGTGGAAGGTGTCCCTGCCAGTGGTAGAGGTTGGAATGAGATGGTTTTTAAGGTCCCTTCCAATGCAAACCACTCCATGATTCTATGATTTCCTTTATAGTCAATTGAGAGGAACAAGCATTTCTGGGCTGTAATTTATCTCTTCCTAAGGTAGCTGTTTTAGAGGGGTCAAATGGACCATGCTGTGGAAGTGCCTTTTTCTCTACCTTGACAGGATGATGGGTGTGAGGAGTCCTTCTAGTGCAGCTTGACATTTAAGCTAGACAAATGCAAACTAGAAATAAGGCATATATATTTATAACAACATAACTAAGTGCTGAAATAACTTAGCCAATGATTGTGACAGATTATCCATGACTGGAAAATTTAAAATCAAGAGGAGATGTTTCTGTAAAAGCCATGCTTAAGTTCAACCACAGCTATTGGTTCTGGAGAGCCAATTCAAGAAAATTGTGTGGGCTGTGTTATGAGCACAGTGAGGTTAGATGGTCCTTTCCATCCCCGAGAGTTATGAATCATCCTTTGCTGGTGCTTTGGTAAACTGTAAATGTGAAAATCCACTTTGAATGCAGGTCAGCAGTTTATTCAGTTTGAATTCCTGTTGTTCACATTAATAGTTTCAAAGGAAACATTCAAAATTTGCCTTCCTAAATATAGTAATTTCACTTCAGAGTTACTATTTTCAATACCTTTTCAATACCTTTTCGTTAGTTTTGTGTTACACAACGTAGTCTGATTTTTTTTCTAAAAAAAATAAAAAATAAACACTACAATCTAAAAAGTTTATGGAAAGTAGCTATTGATTTTGTAATTCTGACTTTTGCTATTAGAAATAAAGTTTAGATAATTATTTATTCGAACAGATAGACTAGAAGGAAAAAACCAAGAATTTCTCTTAAAAGCCAATGGAATAACCTTTTTTAGAACCCTCAGAAAGTTTTGGTCATTATTTTTGTATGTGGTATCTCTATACTTTCTTATAAATATTCATATTACTCTTATATTATGAATAAAATTGGCTAAATACACGACCTTAATTAGAGTAGTGGAAATAACAAGTTATTTCCATTCTTTGAATGTCTTTGGCAAATTTCCATTGTGTCAACATAATTAAGATATATTAATATTAATCTGGTAAGTACTGTAACTTTACATAGTGGAAAAATAAAATAAAATGGACCATGAGAACATTTTTCAATATCAGTTCAATTTTAATACTTTATATTCTTGTGAAAAGTTATAAAAATGTGTTATTAGTTTATTACCCCATTAAGAAAACAATGCAGCAACAGATGCTTGTTACCCCGATTTTCTCAGTCTGTTTATGGGGATGTTTTATCAAAATGGGTCTTTTAAAAGTTATAAAGATGTAATACTCTCCTAAATTAGGTCATAAATGCCTAATGTGGAAAACTAATACATTTTATTATTTTTCAAGTATGGGTTTATGTATATTAAAATATGCAGCTGTTAGGAAGTCTGGAGTGTGTATAACAGAAACATATTGCATTACAAGATGTTAGTGTCTCTCTGAGTATGTACATTCTTTATGCACATACCCACTCAAGTTTTTGGCACATGGAAGAGACTACACTAACATTTTGGCTCTGTACTATTTTCTAATATACATTATTATTTTACGAATAGATGTAAATGCTGAATATACTGAGAAGGTACATGCATTTTTACTCTGTATTTGCCCAAATCCTATTTGTATTTACTTTGTATTTGCCAAATGACAGCAGCCTCATGCACAAATTGAGGAGGTAGATTGAAAGTGCAGGTATGAACAACATTCAGTTCCAACATCAGCTGTGTTTCTGCACAAATGGTGGGAATTCCTGTACAAGGAGCAGCAACAAGATAATGTCTTAGTTTAAACCTCGTTTTGTCTTCCATGCTAATCATGCTGGAATGGATTTGTAGTAGTGGAGGAGGAGGAGGAATTCAAGCACCTGCTTTTTGCTGGTAGCATAGTGACCATGGCTGCTTTAGGAAATCACAGAATCCCCTGACAATCCCAGGTCAGGTTGGAAGGGACCACAGTGGATCCTCTACTCCCACCTTCCTGTTCAAGCAGAATTACTGTCCTCAAACCTGTACAATTACCTGGAGCACAGGGCATGGGATTGTGTCCAGACAGTTCTGGAATATCTCCAGTGAGGGAGGCTCCACACACTCTCTGGACAATCTGTTCCAGTGCTCGGTCACTGCACAGGAAAGTTCTTCCTCATGTCCAAGTGGAACTTGTAGGGATCAGTCCCTGCCCATTCCTCCTGTGCCATTGCTGGGCCCCATGGAGCAGAGCCTGGTCCCTGCTCTGAGCCCTCCCTGCAGACAGGGACACTCAGGGATGAGGGCCCCTCTCAGCTGTGTCTCCTCTCCAGGCTGAACAGCCCCAGCTCCTTCAGACTTTTCTCATCAGGGAGATGCTCCAGTCCCTTCACCATGTTTTTCACCCTCTACTGAACCCACTGCAGGAGCTCCATGTCCTGAGGACCCCAGAAATGGTACAACCAGAAGGATTTTTCGAACTTAAATGATTCTGTGATTTGCAAAATTCCTCATAATTTGAGGTGGATAGACCAGTTGTCAAAGATGTTGCTGAACCTCAGAGTTCATGTCTCCATTGATGGAAGCCTTTAATGGTCACAAAAATGTGAGTAAACTGTAGACCAAGTGTGTGCCAATGATGGGAGTGCACTGAATTAGTAGGGGCCTGTTTCCCACATACACATACCCCTCCCTTAATAATTTATCTACATGGGAAATTCTATGTATAGTATTGTTTTGGTATAGAAGGGAGACAGGATTGTGCAGTTTTTTTATGTTTTATTCTAATTATTGCGGCATCATTTGACCATTTGTCTGAGTGGGCACACCCCTCAGCAACCTGCTCAGGTGAGACTAGATAATCTCTAGAGGGGCCATCCAGCCCCAGTGAGTCTGAGATTCACAGTGCTGTTGGGTGCCTATTTAGGGATTGTGTAAATTCAGGGTTTCTGTCTTCTCATAATTCCCTGGATTCAAGACCTGCATTCCAAAAGCTTTATAGATGTAGCCATTACAGTCAAAATCATACTGTAGCATATTTGCCTCCCTTCTAGCCATGTTAGGAATTGCACATGGAGCCTGCATGCCATGTAGTTTTAATTAACCTAATTGATCCCAGTAGCTGTGCTGCCAGGCACCAAAGTGTTGATAGGACTTCTCTGGAAGCTCAGCTAGTCTGTCATCATCTGGTCTCAAAATGTAGCGAAGATGATCCTCCCCTCCCAGAACTGTAGGTTTTTATGAAGCCTGAAATTTGAACCGATGTGCAAAAGGCTGAATTTGCTGTCATAATCTACTTTTCAAGTTACTGGAGCGTCCTGGATGTCATTCATGTTTATGAAGTAGATTCTCTAGGGGCAGCACAAAATATACCATGATTTCAATACCAGGGATCCATGGGCACCAAGGAGTTTAGCTGGCCCTTCTGCAGGAGTTTGTGCTTCAGAAAAGGACAGTCAGAAAGGAGCCTTTACAAAACTAAAAGCTAGAGATGTGTTTTTCTGAGAGAGTTTCACGGGAAAATGAGCCTTTACAAAACTAAAAGCTGGAGACGTGTTTTTCTGAGAGGGTTTCATATGAGGTTGTTGTTCCTGGTGGCAAGATATGCCTGTTTTTGCCCTAAAACCCGATAACGTATCTTACGGACTGCGCCTTGTTGAGGCGCTTTCTTAATTTAGCACCGACTCAAAGTGTTCATAACAAAGTGGAGCAAGCCCTGGTAAACAGTTATTTTATGGCTTCAAGGTTATTTTTTGAGATATTACTTCCGGGATTAAGTATTTCAGGACCAATTTGGTTATCTGCTTGTCGCTTCTTTCTAAACCAAACTAAAAGGCTTTAACACTTAGTTGTGCACTTTTCTGGGCAGAGTGTTCATTAATAAAATACATCTTGTGTGTCTGCCTTTCCCAGAAAAATGGATTAAAAAAACCTAAAAATTATAATAATGACATCTTCTTCATCATCTTCTTCTTCTTATTATTATTATTATATTGCTATTATTATTATTGATTCTATCTGAACATTGTTTTTCTCTACTGCAAAGCCAGGTTAATTTTGGCCCTTTATAATCTACTAATGCCAGTCCTAGGACTATCAGAGGAGAATGCTGAAAATGGCACTTTCTGAGCTATAAGGTGTGTTGTTTGCCCTGCAAAAGCATGAGACCTCATCCAGAAACACATCCCCTGGTGGTGCTGAGAGGAGTGTCCCAAACTGGACCAGGCTGCAAGGGGCACCCAGCTGCTGTCACCCAGCAGGGACCCAGGTGGCTGTGGCTGTCCCAGATGACTCCTGGTGTAGGAGAGCACTGCTGCAGCTCATTTAAATCTTACATATGTTTTTAAATATAACAATATTTGGAGGTTGGTGAGTATTGTGGGATGCACTTGCAGAGGATACAGTCCAGTGCCTCAGCTTGAATACACTGATGGTGGGGTCTAGGCAAGATGCAAGGACGCTTCTCTGAGTCCTCATTATAGCCTCAGATTTTATAAATCTAATGATTTTGTCATCCTGCATATGAATGAATGGTGTTTTCTTTTCTGAACTGTTCACTTTCCAGTTTGTAAGGAGTATAAATCCTGAACACTTCATTCTCTGGGACCTGAATTCCTCCTGTTTGTAAAAATAGATCTGTGCAGTTTTGTTTCTCTATGGGCAACTCCTGTCTTTAAAGTGCAGCAAGCTGGGAGGGCTGTTTCTGAAGTCTAGAATTACAGAGTAATGTAATGGTTTGGGATTGAAGGGACCTTAAGGACCATCTTGTTCCACCCCCTGCCATGGGCAGGGACACCTTCCACTATCCCAGATTGCTCCAAGCCCCATCCAGCCTGGCCTTGGACACTTCCAGGAATGTTGCAGCCACAGCTTCTCTGGGAAACCTGTGCCAGGGCCTCAGCATCCTCACAGGGAAGAACTTCTGCCTAATGCTTAAACTAAACCTGCTGTCTGTCAGTCATTGAAAAAACAGGAATTACAATTCCAGGAGTTTCCATTAACAGTCTGATTTGCTGACAACTGGCCTGATATTTAAAGGAAAACAGTAATAATGTATCATTTGAGGAACGTGTTCATGATTAGCCACTCTTTCTTTCAGCAATCTTAACTTCATATGGCTAACAGAGTTCAAATAACATCTATAACCAAATAAATTGTGGAGTTTCATGTGGTTAAAATAAAGAAGTTCAGATTTTCCAGAACAAGGAGTTTGGATTTCATCTTGCCAAATGTAGACATGTAGGAGAGGGTGCTTTCAGAGCTGCACGTCCTTCTAAACAGGATATTTCTCAGCACTGACTGTAAGTGGAGGGGGGTGATTTAGCTCAGACTGAGAGATGTCTGTGGTCAAAACTGAAAAACGTTGGTTGATATCAATGCATATTAAATAAGTGAAAAAGATTTGGGGATGTCTTACTTTTATTTGATATAGAAGGGGATGTTAGCACTGTAAGGTCTTAGTGATAGGATTGCTAGATACAGTGCAAATTTTGTTTTATGAAGCCTAAAATATTAATAATTCATGTAATTTTTATATTTAGAATACTATTTTTTTCTTTGTTTTATGTTTCAGTGTTTGTTAGTCATCTGAAAAGTGAGTTTGGTATCCGTTATGGCTCTGAATTTCCTTACCAATTTTATAATCCCATTTTGTTAATTACATGAATATATTTTCATTCTTTAAATTGCAGTTATGGAAGCTCTCACTTATAAAAGTAATTAATACAAATTCTTCCAGATAAAAGTTCATTTTTTCTGTTGGGCCCTTCTGTCTCATGTTAATAATAACTGTTTGAACACTACACAGACAGAATATTATGTTTCTAAGTATTTTGTATGGATTTTTAATTTTTTTTTTATGTAATGTTATTACATCCTACTCCTTTAAACAAGTTATGTGTCAAGAATTAGACAGAAAAATAGATAAAAATTAGATAGAAAAATTAGATAGTATGTTTTATGGGAATCAGATTCAAGGTTATGGACAGACAAATATTTACCTGAAAGGCAAATACCCAAATATAGGAGAATGTGGTATTTGAAAATTCATGGTAGTGTTAGAGATTTCTCTCCTACCACAACAGGCCCTGATAAAAAGTTTGTTCCCATATATAATTGATCATATCCAAAGTAGCTGAATACTGTGAATAAAACTTACTAAATACGCAGCCAAATTCGGGGGTTTTATACACATAATATAAGTATGACCTTGTGTAATAGCTGTAAGACAATCCAGAGCATTTCCAAGGGATTATTGCACATCTCAGGTATTTCAACTCATCCAGCCTTTTGGCTTCATGCCTTAANTAATGTTATTACATCCTACTCCTTTAAACAAGTTATGTGTCAAGAATTAGACAGAAAAATAGATAAAAATTAGATAGAAAAATTAGATAGTATGTTTTATGGGAATCAGATTCAAGGTTATGGACAGACAAATATTTACCTGAAAGGCAAATACCCAAATATAGGAGAATGTGGTATTTGAAAATTCATGGTAGTGTTAGAGATTTCTCTCCTACCACAACAGGCCCTGATAAAAAGTTTGTTCCCATATGTAACTGACCATATCCAAAGTAGCTGAATACTGTGAATATTACTAAATACGCAGCCAAACTCGTGGGTTTTATACACATAATATAAGTATGACATTGTGTAATAGCTGTAAGACAATCCAGAGCATTTCCAAGGGATTATTGCACATCTCAGGTATTTCAACTCATCCAGCCTTTTGGCTTCATGCCTTAAAATGCTACCAGAGACATGTTATAATTGTCCAGAAATGCCCTGCCTGTTGTGAATTACAGCTTAAACCAAAATATTGAGTACATTATACATATACCCAAAATAGATGATTTAACCAGGTAATGTGATGCGTATGTTTAAAAAAAAAAAAATCTAAGTATGGAGTTCAATATGCTCTTCCACAAGCTGGAGAGGGAATTTGCCTACCCATCCAGAATAGCTCCAGAAAGTCCTTGGTAGTTTGCAATGTCATTTGCTTCTGTGTTTACTGATATTATTGTCATGATCTTTGACTTTTCTCTCTTTTCCCTACTTTTTGGATCTGATTATTCAGCACAGTGTTGCATCCCAGAAGTGCCTCTCATGCTTTGAGACAATCAAATCTGGGATGTGAATATAGCACTGAAGTGTAAAGAATGCCGCTCATAGCATTCAAGACTGAACAGAGAAAATGGAAGAATAAATAATGACTAAAAGTCTACCACCATCACTGTGATTTTTCTCTAAGTTACCCTTCCCAGGAAGAGGTTTTCCTGTAACAGAACTCTATCTGATCTAAGTATTCATGCGTTAAAAGTTCTTAGTGATAGGATTAAATAATTAATACAAAGATGACAAGAGGTCTGGAACATCTCTTATAAGAAGAGACTGTGAGAGCTGGGCCTGATTGGGAGGGGATCTCAACAATCCATATAAATGTCTCCAGGAGGGTGTCAGAGGATGGTGCCAGGCTCTTTTCAGTGTTGCCCAGTGACAGGATGGGGAGCAATGGGCATAAACTGAAACACAAGAAGTTTCACTTCGAACATGAGGAAGAACTTCTTTCCATTGAGGGTGGCCGAGCACTGGAACAGCTGCCCAGGGAGGTTGTGGAGTCTCCCTTTGGAAACATTCCAGAACACACCTGGACAAGTTCCTGTGTCACCTGTTCCAGGTGACCCTGCCTTGGCAGGGGTATTGGACTGGGTGGTCTCCAGAGGTACCTCCTATCCCTAACAACTCTCTGATACTGTGATATGTCATTATTTATTTATTTTCCTGTCTTCTCTTACATGAGAGATGAAATAGTAGGTCCCTGTTTACCTTCTCTCTAACTTTTGCTGCTATTCCCTCTAAACTCTGCCATGCTGGGCTCTTCTCTGTCTTGTCCTGATGAACAGCTTTCTTAGCCCAATGTTTTTGTTGTTCTGTCCTTATCAGCCCTGTGATAGTTTGCTCTGAATCAAGCAAAGCATTCCCCGCTAGACAGGCCGAAGGAGTAGCCAGCAGCCAGGCACACCTTCTGTTGTTTCTTTTTCCTCAACTGCCTTGTTTTTGTCAGATAAAATTGCAAGCAAAAAGCAAATTACAGTGTTTTCTGATATTAACTGTAATATTGTGTCTCCTGCCTTGTAGGCAGTTTAGCCCAAGCTGGCTGGCTGCCCGTTCCTAGGCACAAGGACACTGCTTTCTGGGGAGGCTCTGTCAGATAAAGCCCTTAGCTTTTCTGGAAGTGAAGGCTATTTTCTTCCCTGTTGTTAGTGAAATGAGACCTTATCAGCATAGAAACACAGCCTGCATGGCAACACAAAGATACCTGTTTTGCCTCACATTCGACTCCTGCACCAAAGCATATTTCTACTGTGGCTATTAAAATAATAGCTTTTAAGGTAGAAAAGCTTTTTTAAGGTACTGCTGGCTCCCACTGTGATTATTAGCTACTCAATTAGGACACTTCTCCGGCTATCTGGGCTGAGGTTTTTCAGAGGAGCTGGCTGCATAAAGCTGTGTCTGTACCTGGAGATTAACTGTGTCTGTGTTCTCTGACAGTGAGGCTCACAAGCATGGCATGACCCATGCCCATATTCTCCAAAATAGGGTGGCTATCTGCAGACTGCCTTTTGAGAATGGCTTCTGGCCTCGAAATACGTCTGAGCTGTGTCCTGACATTGGGGAATGGTAGTTGCCCCATGCCAAAAGCATTCCTGGGGCTAGTAAAATGGTTTAAATGTAAAGGGGTTTTTTGAGAGTCCAGGAATATTCCCTGAGAATGTTTGAACTTGAAGTCAAGTCTTATTGTGTTGACTGCTCTAAAGCTGAAGTCTTAAACTCTGGCCCTCAGAGCAGCAACAGACATGGTTTCATGGGCTCACCACATGCTGTTTGAGCTATGAAAAAAGTGCTTTTGCCTCAGTGGCTTTAGAGGGTCAATTCTGTTTCATAAATAAGTCATTCTTAACTACTGAACTATAGAAAGCCTGGTTGTCTTGAAGAACTGGCAGGTCAGATCCTCTTCAACAGTATTCAGTATCTGATGCATCTTGTTACATAGAATTATGGAATTGTTGTTGGAAAAGGCTTTAAGATCATCAAATCCAACTGTCCACCTACCAGCATCACCATTTTTAACATTAAACCATGTCCTCAAGTGCCATAACCACGCATTTTCTGAAGACTTCCAGGGATGGTAATGGCACCACTTCCCTGAGCAGCCTGTTCCACAACTCTTTCTGTGAAGAATTTTTTCCTAATATCTAACCTAAACTTCTCCTGGCACAACCTGAGTCCATTTCCACATGATGCTTATTAATAGTAGTAGTTACTGCACACTGCAGACATCAGGGCTGCTTAACTCAGCAGCTGTTGATTATATGCGATCAGATGTTGATTATACAATATATATGCAATGCAGATGTTGATTATACAATTTTTTCCCCCCATTTTGCTTTCCTGTCAGAACATCTTTTGTCTTCTTTAATTTCATTAAAGGCCAGGTTGGATGGGGCCCTGAGAAACTTGGTCTAGTGGAAAGTGTCCCTTCCCATGGCAGAGGGCTGGAAATAGATGACCTTTAAGGTCCCTCCCAACCCAAACCATTCTGTGATTCCATGAGTGGGAGGATTGATGTCAAACCATGCTTTGAGATCCTCTGATCAAACACTGTGTGGCTGCAATGGATGTTGTTGTGTGCCCCAGTGTGGTCTGGGGCATCTATATTTGTTATATGTTCCTGATGGTCAGAGACCTGGTCCAAAGCTCCTGTTGGTTTTTTGATCCAGGCACTGGATATCTCTTGTGTGGACTGCTAATGTTTTCACACAGTCCTTCTGTGGTCTGCATACCTACAATGAAGTCACAGCACTTGCTGTTTGACATCAAAGGCTGTCCCTGGGAGAATGAGCATAATGAGCAAATAATGACCTCATTGTGCGTGTAAGCAGGGAAAGGAGAAGGCAAGTTATGAAGCAGAACCTTTTTCATTTACACAGCAGTGTTTTAATAACCAGCAGATTTTGGAAAAAGGGCTGGAAAAATAGTAAAAAGATAAATGTACTTATGTTTCAAAGTTGAGATTTTTTTAACAAATACAAAAGTGCATTTTGACAAATTAAAATAAAGAAATACCCTTGAATTTTAGGCAGGATCCTGAGAAAGCTATCAGCATTCCCAGTCAGTGCTTGTCATGATATTTTCTTTTTTCTTTTCCCCTCAATCCTTCCATGGTACTACTAATGTGAACCTCCTTAGCTGGACACTTGGAGCAGCCCAGTGTGATAGCTTTACCACAAAGGGCTTCTGTGTATTCCAGGAGTCAGGATATAGCACTTTTCTAACAGAAAATGCCCTGTAATGAAGGTGAAGCTCAGACATTATTTATTCCAAATACAGGATCTTTCCATCTGCGAGTTTATAGAGGCTGAGAAATTGTTGAATTTGGAGATTTGCAAATAGAAATTACAAGCTCGACTCTGAAAATATTGCCTCCTGGAAAACAAGTCCTATTCCCTCTTGTGAGCATTATCCTCATGCAGCATTAGATTGGTACAGAAGGAATTTCGAAGGTGGACAGTTTTGCTCATAAAGACACGGCACCGTCTGCTCCTGGAACGAAGCAGCCGATCCCGAGCTCGGGTACGTGGAGAGAACAGAGCATCACTTGTGTTTGAATTATGTGGAATATTTTTTGTGTGTTTCTTCACCAGGTCCACTTTTTAGGCTGCAGCAGGTTAAAGTTAGAGCTGTGCAAATTTTGAGAAGCCTACATCCAAATTAAGGCTGGCTTGCTTCCAGAAATGGCTGGAGCTGGCAAATTTAAATCATTTTCAAGTTGGAGCTGGGTTTTTTCTGGGTTTTATGTCATCACTTATGAGTTAAAACTGAGGAAAAACCTGGCTTGTGACCGATTTAACCTCTTTTTGCCTCCTGCCTTGGTCTAGAGTATTTTTTCTGTATGTGTGACTTGTTTGTTGAGAACTAACCACTGATGGGATTATACAGTGTGTCGAGTCTCTGGAATTGCCCTTCTAATAAAGCCAGGGATTTTAAAGCTTTTACTTTAAACTTTTACAGAGCATCAGTTGCTGACGTATCTAGGGGAAAGTGGTTCTTAAAAAAATTTCTTAAAAATAAATTATTTTTCCACTCTATATTTTTATGCAATTCAGATATTGAATGACAATTTTAAAATTAACTGGCATTAGCAACACTCTAAGACGTGGCACTTCTGCTTCAGTAATGAATTAAAAGTTTCGTAGCACATAGTTTTTCTGAATTATTCCTGTGGCAGGGGGATAATTTATATACATGAGTTTACAGGTGAAATCACTCTTAAGCCCTAAATCAGTGCATAACTTTGTCCCTGCCCGTGGCAGAGTGACTGGAACGAGGTGATCTTTTAGGTTCCTTCCAACCCAAACCATGCTGTGATTTATGCATGTAAATGGTTATGAATGTGGATGGTTATTCTGAAGTGATCTGAGAAGCTCTGGAGAAGGTGCTGTGATCATATCATGGGAATCTGAGGAAACAGTTTACTTCAGTAAAATACAGGTGCCTGGTTGGGACTTGACCTTTTGAAGAGCTGTCCAAACATTTACTCACTCTCACAACACCCTCATGAAGTAGAGGATAAATATTATCTCAATTTTATGGACAAGAAGGTGAGCACCAAGAGAGTCTGGATTAAAACTTAGGAATTTGTGGCATGCAGTTGCTTGCTTAATCCATTAGACCGTGGTGTTTGGTTTGTCAATAGTCCCATCCTTTATAAACTGGACAAAACCTTTAAAATACCAACTAGTTTGGATAGGCAGGAATTCAGTTCTCCCTGCGTAAAACTAGAGATGAAGCCATGTCACATCATCATAGCCAAACTTGGGGATTTTTTTCCATATTTTTCCCTATTTGTCTTAAAGTGCTCTTGAAGGTGGTAGTGTACTCAGAAAACCTTCTGGAGGAAGGGCAGCTCAGAGGAAAAAAGGATGATGTTTCCCTGTTAAATTAAGTTGATCATCTCTTTAACCTTAATTTACCAAAGCACATTGTTAGGGAAGCAATGTTGTACCTGTAAATATCTTGATGAACAGTGCTACCGTGTTTGCATACAATGAATTCACATTTGCTTTATGCAGACCAGAATTTATAAAGCATTTTTGTCATCTACACCAAGTCCTTGGGATGTTTCCTGTCATTCACCCATTGAAACACGGCTGAAAAGCACTGTAGAAATGACAAAGGCTGCCATCATCATCTCTTTCAAACTGCAGTGGAACTGAAATGATACAGGACAAGAGGGCAAATGTTGAGAACTGGAAAGAGAAAAACAGAGCAGCATGAAATGTCAAACCACATTTTTAAGGCGCTTTTTACTATATTTCCATAAATGCATGAGGGAATTATGTTGCGAATACTTGAAACTGTTTATTTTCATATTTGGCTTGATTTTCTAGCATTGAAAAAACCATGTCTAATGATCTTGAGTATTCTTAAAGAAAAAAATTATATTTTACATAATGGTTTGCATGTGTGAGTTCCCTCTGGCAGGAGGGCTATAATTAGCCTGTCGTCTCTCAGAGAAGAGACTATCTGTCTTAAAGATGCAACAGTGAGTCTTGGCTGCTAGAGCTAGGAGCAGAACATTGTGATTTTGTTAAAAGATAAACATTATCCCTTTTCACTTATTCATCTTTCTCCTCTTCCTGCTTCTTTGGCTCAAAGTTAGCCTAGAGAAGCAAAGGACAGCTGAGCACAAACAGTTTCTTCCTTCCTCATTCAGCAAGCCATGGCGAAAGATCTTGGCTTCTTGACATCAATAACTTTGCTTCAATTCGACCTGGAACTGTTTGGGCAGCCTTTCAAAAATAAAAAGGTATGATAAAAGGGGACTGAACTTCCTGTTTTAGTCATAAAGTAGCAGATTCAGCTAACGCACACTTTCCTTTGGGATTGTCCATGTACTGCCTGAGAGAGTCATAGAATCGTTTCCATTGGAAAAGACCCCAAAAATAATGGAGTCCAACCAGGAGCCCAGCACTGTCAATCCATCACTAAGCCATGTTCCTCAGTGCCACATCTGCACATCTTTTAAAACCCTCCAGGGATGGTGACTCCACCTCAGCCCTGGGCAGCGTGTTCTTTGCACTTTCCATAAAGAAACTTTGCAGTTTCCATAAAGAAATTTTCCATTATATCTAAGGTAAATCTCCCCTGGTGCAACTTGAGGCCATTCTCTTTTGTCCTGTCACTTATTACCTGGGAGAAGAGCCCAACCCTCACCTGGCTCCACTCTCCTGTCAGGGAGTTGTAGAGAGTGAGAAGGTCCCCCTTGAGCCTTCTTTTCTCCAGGCTGAGCCCTCCCAGCTCCCTCAGCTGCTCCTCATCAGACTTGTTCTCCAGACCCTTCACCAGTGAGTTGAGGATGTGGAATATTATTCTTTTGCACAACGTTATTGTAGCTATTAAAAGACAATCAGCCAGAATAGGGTGGTGGCAGACAGTGTTGTGTGTTTCAGCCTTTTGCGGTCTCGTTACTAAAGGAGAGTAATTTTGGTAGAAAGGCTTTGCTGCTTTTGGGTATCCATGTGTGTCCTTGATCAGAGGAGGTGGAAGGAGAGAAGGAAAACTCAAAACCACCACAGAGTCAGAAAAATGTAACTGGTTTGAGCTGGCCTAGATGTGCTGGTGTGTGTTAACTCTTGGTATTATCATGCCTGAGGTTTCATTTCCAGCACTAACAAAGAAAGTTGTAATGCAGGAGATGATCACACATGGCATCCTTCCAGGCCAACTAGTTGCATTAGCAGGGACTGGGTAAGAAGGTGAGGTTTCCCGTGGCAACAGGAGTATATTGAATTTCATTTTGAAGACTGCCATTACATGTGCCACTCCATCAGACAATGTGTTGATCTGCTGGTGAAAATGTAACTGCAGTGGCAAGGACATTTCTCCGTGGGTAATGATCTGTGGACCAGGATCCCTGAATGTCCCCATTGTCAAATTCTTTGACTTGTGCCACATCCATTTATTCTTGAGCTTTCTTTTTAATCCTTCTGCTGCTGCTGTCCTTCTGCCCCTCTTCTCTTCTATGTTGTGTAATTAGTCTGAACGGTATAATTTTCTTTTCTTATTCCTTGCAACCTTTCCTTCTCCACCCCTCTGCTTTCCTGATACTTTTCTTTGCCAAATAGTCAGAGATTTCTCTCAATTCTGAGTTCCTATGTAAGCTATAATTTTATTCTATTATGAGTGAGCACTGCTACTTGCAGGCCTGGAACTGATTACTGTTTGCATATATCCAGCATCACCAGCCAAAAAGTCAAAGACCAAAGAGACTTCTCGGAACCTTACAAGGATTTCAAAATCACCTTGTTATTCTTTTCAGATTCCCCATTTGGTTGGGAATTTCTTTTTCCTTTCAGTTCTATCTGTATTCAAAGGCCAAGTTTATGTAAAAGTTGTTGTAGATATTAATTACCTTCACAGACAGTCCAAAACCTGAAATCTCATTTTAAATTAGCACCTATTTCCTGTCTTGGATATCCAAAAAGTCCTTGATTAGATCAGCATGAACTTTCTTTGTACTTTCCTGCAGTGTCTTTCGGACTTGGGGATTGACAGACCTTCAATGGGAGGCTGAGAGCAAAGCTTTTGTGTGTTTTGCCTTGGTACTTGGCCCTGGCTGGAACAAGTACTTTCATTGTTTTTGGAATATTTCAGTGCTTTATTTCTTCATCCCAGAAAGGAGAAATCCCAAAAATAAAAGAAATGAGAAATAGATCAATCATTTGGAAAGTTACAAATATCAGAAGAAAATAGAAGATTTTTCTCTTTTAATAAAAAAAAAACCTAATGAGAGGTTGTGCTCTTCTGAAGATGCCAGCTGAAAGTTCTAATAATTCCCTTTATAAATGTTCTATGCTACTATTGTGTTCTGAAAAGATGGGATAATTAGGAATTGAGATGTAAAAGGGGTCATACTGGCCAGTCTGATACCTCTTGCCTTTTAACTCTTGCAAAGGAATACTTACAGGAATTGTGATTTGAAAAATTGAGAAAACTGTGGTGAACTAAGACTTACTTCTGCTGTGCCAATCACTTCCCTCAAGAGCTCCATAATAAATCTTGATTTGCCATGGTCACTCATGTATTGGCTTTTATACTCTCCAGGAAGTTTCGTCAACAAAAATAAAAAAAAATATTTTGAAGTGGCCATTGATCTGTCCATCTTCATGCTGCTCTTTGCTCATTTCTTGGTAGTTCCTGCCCCACACAGGAACACTTATTGCTGAGAATGGCACTTCTGGTCTGGCAGCCACAAAAAACAACTTCCTTAAGTGGTCTTGTGTGGAATTGCATGTCTCATTTTAAGTCTCCTTTAGCATAAAATGCTTAATTGGCCTGTGTCTCTGGACTGGGTAAACGGATGCAAGTTCTGAAGATGTTACTTTTTTCTTCTTCCCTTGGATTGTATAGTGAAGGTCATTGACTGGGAACAAAGAGTTAAAACAACTACCCAATGTCTCTAAAATTTTGTGGAATAGTCATTTCTGAATCATGAGTTCTGTGATTTATTAGGTCAGATTTGTTGTCCTCTTTCTGTGTCACTGTCTCCTGTTATCTTTTCCTGGCAGTTCTTCTAGAACCCCTTAGTTTTTCACCTGATCTCTTCAGGATGAGCCAGGTGAATTTGTCTACAATATTTGTTATTTCCTAGATGTAAGGATACCACTGAAAAAAAAAAAAAAAAGGAACTCTCTGACTGTAGTACCTTTTGATCACTGCCATTGTTGTTCAGATTATGGATTAATAACCAGCAATTGTTCAACTAAATCAATTCCACCTGTTCTCTGAAATTATTTGCTAAATCTTGATTTTTGTTCTCTACTGCTGCTAGCATGAGGTTCCTTAAAGTTGAGGGGAGTTAGGCTGTGACTGCTTTAGAAATTTTAGGAATCTGGCTGTGACTGAGTGATCTGGTCTAGTGAAAGGTGTCCCTGCCCATGGCAGAGAGTTTGGAACTCGATGGTCTTTATGGTCCTTTCCAACCCAAACCATTCCATGACTCTATGCTTTTGCCAGCAGTACAAAGAGGAGCAGGTGTGTAGAAGACAAATAGTTGGTGCTCACCCTCCATTCACACAATGAGCATTTCAGCAGGGTTTACTTTCAGTCTAGCACTAGGTCCAGTCTGGCCTCATTGACTGAATGCTTGTTAGTGGTTGAAGTGCATCTTTTGATTTGCTTTTACCTAAAAGGAGACCAGGTAGTGTGCTCTGAAATCATGCTGCAGTACAAAACGATGTGCAGTAAGAGAGAATGAATGGGAGATTTGTTTCAAAAGCACACCTCTGATCCAAACTAAAATGCTCCTATAGATGGATCCTTTTGCACCTGACTCAGACACCTCAGTAAATCCAATAATGGGCTCATCTGGATCAGCTGGTACTTAAATATTCCTGTACATGTGGCCAAAATGCTTCCTAGCATCTCACTTGGACATGCACTTTTCACATTAATGTCACCATTATTGTGGAGACAGTTGTAATTGCTGTCCTTGTAACTTGTATTTATGTAGAAAAGTAATACCAGAGAAATTCAACTTAGAAATAAGGCACAAGGCAATTAACAGTGGAACAAAGTACCAAGTGAAGTTCTGCATTGTCTGGTTCTTGATGACTCCAAGTGGAGGTCAAATGAATTTCTGGAAAATATGCTTTTGTTAAACTGGTTACTGGCCCAAAATAAGGGCAACTGGCTGAAATTCTGTGGTCTGTGGTATGCGGGAGGTCAGACTAGATGATCTAATTTTCCCTTCTGAGTTTAAACTGTATGATCTGAATGTGAACAACTCCCCTGATTGCAGGACACTTCTGGCCTTTGAAATCTGCAGGATCGAGCTGTCAGTTACCGGTAAAGAACATTTGCTATTCTGCCATCAAATTAAGGAATTAATTTTAGGATATCACATTGTTGTATCCTGCTTTATAATGTGTATAGGCAAGAAAAAAATCCCCACCACCTATAGCATGATTTAGATTAGGCCAACTGTGTATTGTAAACCTAGCCTTTGGTATTGCTTATCCTGACTGAGATTCAAAATCAGAACTGAAATAGGGCTTGGTTTTAGAGTTTCAATGCCAGGAAGGTTAACAGGATATTGACAGCTTTAGGAATGAAAAGTCAGGGAGGAAATTAGAGCAAACATGCATCATGAGCCAGCACACAGCATGGCTGGTTTTAATAGGGGTGGCAGATCCTCTGTAGTAACGCCTCCACTAATAGTGGCATTATCACTGCTTCCAGATGGCGTCAACAGAAACACACAGAGCTTTTGCAGGGACCTATAATTTGTCCTGATCCCTTCCTCCTCTGGATTCACCCAGAAGGAAGGCAAGTGGTACCACAGCCAACCCCAACTGTTTTCTTTCTTTTTTTTGGCCAGGAAGTGTGGGGTGGGGCAGGATCACATCTGTGAGTCCCTGGAGCCCACCAACAGTGACTGCTCTGAGTCTTGATGGGATGGGAGCATCCACGGCTCTTCTTAGCCACTTCTTTCTCACTTCACTCTGTCACTTGTATTGGGCTGGTCCATGCCCCAAATCAGAAGGCAGATTGCAGCTCCTTTACCCTCCTTTTAGATGCTCAATATGCCTCTTCATTTTTTCTTTTTATTGTTAAATCAACAGGCAACCTGGTCTAGTGGAAGATGTCCCTGTCCATGGCAAGGGGTTGGAATGAGATGAGCTTTAAGGTCCTTCCCAACCCAAACCATTCTGTGATTCTCTGATTTTATTACCTATGTGCATGTGCATTCTCAATGAATTTTACTGAACCACTGCAAAATCATCATTACAGATAAAACCTTAGAAAACTAAGAAATGGGAGATGTTTCCAGCTGTGTTCTTGACAAAGCAAGTTCCTTGAAAAAATTTATAAACTCTGTTAGTCTTCACAGTAAATATGGGTTCAAACACATTTGAAAAGTTGGTAAATGAGGGGTGTCTCTTAAAGAAGAAAACCGCAGCAAGAAATATTTTTCTTGTCTACTAATGTAAAGATGCAGCACTGTGAAAAAGAGTGTCTCAAAATACACTGAGATGATGCAAGGTTCTTTTCAGAAAGCTCAGATCTTAATGTTTCCTGAAAGTAGGAGATACAGATGGCAACTCTAAAAAATCTCCTCTTTGCAAAATGCATTAAGAACTTTTGCACTTCTCAGTTTAAATCCCTGGGTTACCTCAGCAAACATATATGTTTAAAAAGGTACCTACTTTTCACATTTAAGTGAATAAAAAAGGAACAGCATGCATTGCCAGTATATTTCTTTGGCATGTCTGTCTTACACATTTTGGAGGAAGAAGTGGGAAAAGAAAGAAGGATCCAGTTTCTGCTAAACTCTGTTTGGTTTTGAATTGTTTGGGTATTTCCAAAAGCCAACTCTGGCGCCTTAAATTTTGCTTTCATCAAGAACATGGTAATTCAAAATAGTTAGCTGAGTTTTGGTTAGTGTAGCAGCAGGTCTCTTCATATCTTTTTTTTTCTTTTTTTGTAAGTAAACACCCATGATTTATAGAATATTTTATTGCAATTATTTTGACTTTGCCTTTCACCTCTTTGACCTAGAAAATCGAGAGTGCTTTAATAACCAGTGTCCTTGTTAGAAACTTATTATGTGGCTCTTTCTGGAACAGCAAGTCAAGCATGTGGCATAGTATAAGGAGTTTCAATGTAATTTGTTTAGAGAGCTCGTTGCTTGACAAACCTTTTCCGAACAGGCTACATGGTAAATGAGAAATTGGAAGTCTCGGGGCTGGGATGGATAATGGACAATAGATGCTTTCACTTCTGGTGCCTGTTCAAGTCCAATCTGTCAAAGACTGAAAATTGTTCCCTTTTCAGACTGGGCAAGTGGCCTGTGAGTAAGTGGTTGGTTGACTCTGCCTGGTGCCTGATAAAATTTGCCCACAAGACAAAAATGTCCCTCATTTGGCATCCTGGCCCAGTCGTTTCAAAAGCCAAAGCTGAATCTGCAGCTGTCTTCTCTTCCAGATCAGGACCAAGATGTTTTACTCCATCTATCTTTTTATCCATCTAGTTATCTATTTATTTATTGATTTATTTGTTATATTTTGTTGTTTCCATTTTTTTGTCTGTAACACCTGTCAGAAATGCCACATGGAACACAGCAAAAAAGGGTTGTTTTCTTGAGGATGAAAGAATTTCCTTCCCCAACAGAGATCAGTGGTTCACAGAGGGACAGAATCAATGATTCACCCCATCAACAGCACCCCTGGAGGAATAAATATCACCCCAAAACACGCTCTGCTGCTATATCTCTTCATTAACTAAGGGCTCTGTGAGACTCAGTCATGCATTTTCAGTTGAATCATGCCCAGCTAAAGACAAATGAAGGAAATATGGAGCAATTAAGTAACACTAAGTGACACCAATTTATCAAGAATAAATAAAAGTTTGGTGGTAAAGATGGCTTGCGAATTCATCCAGTCCCAGCAAACCTCACATCACCATTTCTGGGATGGAAAGCCCAGCCTTTCTCCGGGAGAATGTTCCCAGAAAGGTGAAGTGGTTTTGAGCAATTTCTTCAATGGAGTTGACACCAGCAGGCTTCTCTGTGACACCAAGGTGGCGAGTGGCCTTTTTTTTCTCTTTCTTTCTTACTTTTTTTTCCTTAAGCAAACTGAATAATAACAGAAAAAAAAAAAAAAAGAGAGAGAAAGATACATGCTTCATTTATGTTTAATATCCAAGATGAGACTTTAGCTTGTGGGAAGTATGAAAGCTCCCCCAAGCTTTTGAGGGCTCTGTTGTGCCCTGAGTACCAACTGCTGGCTGCTCCTAACTGGTGTTTAGGGTTCTCCTGCTCCTATTCACAAACACTGAATTTCTCTCCTGTGTGGGCAATGCCCTCTTTGTTATTGCCAAAATTCTTCGTGTGTCCTGCAACAAGCAGTAGATCTGGTTTTCTACAGTTTCTGCAACAACTGCTGATATTGTTGTAGACCCCTGATGTGGCTGGGAGAGGATGAAGTAAATTTTGGATGGAATTATTTTAAGACACAGAAGCCCTTTGCTACTTTACAGGGGAGATAATATTAGTAAGAGAAAAGGACTTGCAGAAATCAGGTTGGAAAGAAAAACAGCAGAGACAGAGATAGACTGGTCAAAAGTGAGTGGAAATGATGACTTACGGGAAGATGGGAGAATGGGCCGGAAACCAAGGGGTGGATAAGCTGAACTGAAGGGCAAAGAAAGATAAATAGAAGGATAGATTTAATTAAAGTTAAACAGAGTAGAGTTGGTAATAAAGAACTAGGAAAGAGTGCTGTTATGAGGAACAGGAAAAGGTGAACAGGAAAATATGGTGAGAGAAAAAAATGAAAATTATTCAGTTAATGGGGGAATAACTTGTAGTTTTTAAGAAATTAGTTAATAGTGGTGCATATTTTAGAAAGCTGAGAAGGAAGTAATAATGAAAAAGCAAAGAAGAAACATTTAAGTAGATATTATTTAAGGTTTATTTCTTAGTCTATGTAAGGTTTTAGCCACATAGCTACTGGTGAAATGGCCAGCTAAGATCAGTAGTTTTCAGCATTAGAGTTTATTTTGTAGAAATGCTAGATATTATATTACTATTATGTAATAATATATAATAATCAATGGCAAAATATACCAACTAGTATGTATGTGTATTACTAATATTGGTTGGCATGAAGAAACAATGGTCCATTATAAATTAAATACAGACTAGCACAGACAGTTCCATACCTTGTCTAAAACCAAAAGCATGGGGAAGTAGGCAAAAAGGATGTTTTTTTAATTACAAACTCCATAGATGTTCAGGTTCTTAGTTCTTTTGAAGTTTACTTTTGAAATAAGATAACTTTGTGTTTTGGGAAAGGAGTGGTTGAGATTACAAAATGCCTCGATTACACATTAAACTCTTAGAAAGTCACACCTGCATTTAAGACTTGAGTGTTAGAATAGCTCCAGCATCAAAAAAAGTATTGGGATTTATGAACATCTTGAATACACCTAGGGTGATGAACTCCTTGGTAAAATATGGGGCAACAGGCCAATTCTCTGCCCAATGGCTGTCTCTTTTCAAGACCTACCTACGAACCTGTGTGTATGACTATTACCCAGTGTCCAAAAAATAGGTCTTAGCCCCATTGAAGTGCCTCAGATTCTTCTTCCCTAGAAATCATCTTGTGTTAGAAAGAATTTTTCTTCCCAACCAAGAGAGTTTGAGGGAGAAGGTGTTGAGCCCACCAGGTGATGCAGGATGACAATCTGCAGTTGTGTCTACTGATTTAATCTATCTTCTCCTTCTCATCATTTTAGCATCTGAATCCTAGTCTGGCTTCTCTTGGCAACTTACTCCAGGGTATTTGTGCTGTACACTGGTGAAGCAGGAAGCTGAAGAGTCAAAGTGCTGCCCATCAATGGGCTGCTGTGGAGTGTATTCCTGCCCTGACAGTGAAAATCAGCTTCTTCCCTGGCAGTACATGCTGCTGGAGGCTTCTGTGCGGTGTCATTTACAGCCATGTTGTCTTTGTAGATTCCTGCCACGATGTGAGAACACTGATGAGTGGAGGGGGAAGGGACCAACCTTCCCCTTACCATATGGGAAACATCTGTAATGGGCAGCAGAGCTCTCTCTAAAGAAATGTGCTGCCATTTCATAGTTTTTTCAAAGTGTTACGTAGACAAAAGGTATCAACTTGAATTTTTACCAGCATTGACTGTCCCAGGCTCTGGAGCCAGGCATTCACCGTAATGCCAAAGTATTCTTTTGAAAGAGACAGTCAGTAATGTTTTAAACTGTCTCACCCAAAAAGAATGTAACATCCACTGGAAAAGTATAGAGTAGTCAAAGTGCTCCAAAAATAAAACAAAAGGAACAATATCATGCCCTTTTATTGTGGCCCCTTAACTCTAGTCCTCTGAGAGCAGTGCTGATTGATGTCGGTGATGCAACCTAAAAATTAATGTCAATTACCCAAAACAAAATGCACATAAGCAACTTCAGGGTCTGATTTCAGTCCACAAAAGCCAGGAAATTCAGAGCTACTGGAGAGACTAAAACCTGGATTTCACATTCCCATCTTACCAACAGCCATTGTGCTGGGGGGAAGAGGAGAAACAAAGGAAAAGAGAGTTACACCATTACAATAAATAATGTGATGGAGACAACAGCTCTCTCTTTGCCGAAGCCTGGATCCACTGGGTCCCATTAGCATTAAATCCAGGATCCGCAATGTGTTCTAGGTTTGGAGCTCAGTTACTTTCCTACCACTTTCTGCTTTTTAAAATATAAACTCTTTTATTGTTTTAGTTAACAGTAACATTTAATGAGACCTAACTAATTTAATGAGACCTAACCATTTACAGTAATTATTTCGTGTTCTTGCATTTCCAGCCACTGGAAGTGGGGATGTTGCTGTCAGCATGATTAGCTCATGCTGTCTATTTGATGCAAAAACTGCACATCCAAACGGGATCGACCTCGCACTCTCTGATAAATGAACATACAGTAATCGAGATGTTCTGGTGTCAGCATGCACACAAATCAAAGTGTTCTAACATCAAAGAAGTATGTATGAAAAAACTTCCATACAGGATTTAAATATTCCTCTGTGTTATTAAAAAAATATGGGCTGTGATATCATGAAAAGCACATGGTGGGGTTACAAGCGAGTAATCCATCTCCCTATTCCTAAACCCATATTTAGTGACTGAACAATGGCAATCAGCCAGAAGAATCTCGTAGCCTGGCCAGTTTGTTTTCAGATGAGTATCACTTTTATAGATGTGCATATAAATGTGTGTCTGCTCTTAAACTGGATACAAGGGAAGAAGATGAGATGCGGTAAAGAAGAAAAGAGGGTTTGATGTGATGGGTCAGACCACTGAGATATTGGTAATGGCATTGGTCTGTCCTTGCATTTCAAAATAAGTTTCATTTAAGTAACGTGTGCCATAGGAAGTGACATGTGAAATTAGGTCTGTGGAGGGGGGTTATAGCATAAAGGTTCTGAGTCTGATGAGTTATTTCAGTTGCTTCTCAAAGTAAATATTATTTGCCCACCCCCCACCCACAACCGATCAGTCAGAAACTACCAAAAGGAATTTTTAGTCAATTCTAGGAAGGACATTTTGGAATCCTGCTATTCTCAGCAACCATCTGGTGTCCCCGGAATGACCCATTTGGCCAAGATGTTAGGAGGGTAAGAAGCAGATGGACAGAAAGACATTTAGAAAGATTAAAGATAACTTAAACTGCACGTTAGAGAGACTCGAAGTCCATCTCCACTTGTGAACCAGCTTTTCCAACGTATGAATGTGGATATAATGTCATTTAAAAAGTATAATGTAACAAAAAGCCTGTTCTTCCTTGGGATCCCAGGTTCCTTGGTGCACTCTTGCAGCTCATAACTTGCCAGCAGCTCTTTGAAAGTGCAGCAAGGGCTCTCCTCTGTGCAGGCTGCCCAACGCAGGAGCCTGCGAGGCTTTGGGCAGTGTTCCCACACTCCCAGTGTGCCACTGGCATGGTTTATGTTCATCACACCCTGATAAACACGGGAAGGAGTTTGTCTGTCCTGCAGGTAGGAAGTGCTGGGGTGAGCAGCACCAGGCCCTGCAGTGTGAGTGGTGGCCAGGAGGGGACTGCCCTCTTCACATGTCCCAACTCACTCTTTACAAACAAAGCCATCCCCAAGTCCAGCTCTTCATGTGCTCAGCATATTTCAGCACTGACATCGAATTGCAGGCTGTCAGGAGATAGTGAGCAGGGCCACTATCACCCAGACCCTGTTGGGATCTGGTTTTTTTCACAATTCATAGAATCATTTAGGTTGGAAAAGCCCTCTAAGATCATTGAACCCAACCATTAACACAGCACTGCCAAGCCCAGCACTAAAGCCAGTCCCCAAGTGTCACATCTGCACATTGACCATTTCATTCTTGTTATCCATTTTATCCTTCTCTTATTTGCCTTGCATATATTGAAGAAATCAGTCATTCATACTCCTTTCTTTTCCAAATCCTCACGCTTAAGTCTGGCACAAATGGGATAAATTTGTCATTACTTTGCTGAGTCTGGCCCAATACTTAAATGGGTTGTGACTTAAGGGAGAAGCATCCTTTTGTGATTATCACCAATTACTGGTGAAGTGTTAACTGTTCAAAGGAATTAGCTGCTCTGCTTTGTATTTTTTACAGGTGTGTTGCATTCTTTGCATAAGGAGTAGGACATCCTGCATGTAATTAAAGAATAATCTTTAATTACCAAATTATAAATGCTTGCCATCCTCAAAAATCAAATACCTGTATCAATACATGCTTGGATTAAAGTTCAAATTGGGGATGGAGCTTTGTTTTGAAGGATAGGGGCATTTGGTTTTCATACTTAGTGAACCATTTTTTAAGTTTGGATTTGATCCTGGTTTTCAGAAGTCCAGGAGGGACCAGGAAACCTATTTTGATTCAGGGCTATTTCTAATATAAATGTCATAAAACCTGGTAGTGTATAATAATTTATTCTGCTGCTAAAATATTGGTTTAACTGGTTAAACAGCCTCAGCACTTGGATTTTTTCTCCAGCGTATTGCAGAAATACATGTGAAAGATCGATTGGATGCCATTCTGCAGCCTAATCCTAGGTAATTTATTCCGTTTTACCTGAGAGAAAGGTCCAAATATATGTTTTTCTGGTTTTAATCAGTCCAACTACAATTGATTCAACTTTTGCCTGAATAAGGAGTGAGTAGAAACTGAGCAAGAGCCTCAAGATTTGGCTCTTATTCATTAACCTCAGGGCAGACTTCATTTTGTGTGATTTTTAAGCTATTAAAATGTTGGTTGGCTTCCATTTGAGCTCAAATTCCTAATATCACCAAATAATTATGTGTAGATGATGAAATGAAAAAACAGGCATGTAGTCTCCAAACGCGTTTCAGTCTGGGTGGCTGAAATGGCTCATAACATTCAATGCATGAAAATGGGGTGGATTGAATAAATTAGCAGAATCACAAAAGGAAACCACTATAGGAAATAGTTTTACACGTGTAATCACTGAAATACTCTAGTGAATGTGTCAATCTGTGCTAAATAAATATATTTGTTTATAGACATGTTCTGTATTAGCTTCCACTCTTTCACAGCGCTTTGCCAAACAAAATCCCACTAGAAGTAGGATGTTCACACCCGAGCAGGAGTCTCTTGGATAAATATTTTTTCTATATTGAGACCAAAACCACTTCTACAAATTTCAGACTTTGATTGAAATAGTATATTTCTTTTGCCTTTTTTTCTCTTTTTTTTTTTTTTTTTTTTTTTTTTTTTTTTTTTTTTTTTTTTTTTTTTTTCTCCCCCCCCCCTCTTTTCCCATCTCCTTCCCTGGCAACCACTGATGCATTACCTTAATTCCTCTTACCTCCCACCGCTCTGGTGCGCCGGCGCCCCGCTGCAGACAGAGCACATCAGTCAGGGCTGAGCAGGGCGAGAAGTGGCCGCACCCCAGTCCTGCCACCAGCAAAGGGCCCCAGAGCCTGAGAAAATTCCTCTCTTCACAGACCTGAGCTGTTGGTTGGGCTCTCGTTTCCTCACTGAAATGCTCTGTCGAGTCAAAGGGAGAGCAGAGGTGCTGTGCCCTCTGCAGAGAACGTTCACAGGATGCTTTCAGGAGGTGGGGGAGAAGCGTGTCACAAAGCATCATTAGATGCTGCTTTTCATTACAATTACACCAGTTTTAAGGGAAAAAATGTTGTCTTGTTTTACCCAAATAATTTAATTTCAAAGTAATACCCACTCCTCCTATGCAATAGCTACCAATTTCAGCATCCATTTCCGTACCTCTGGTATTTTAGCCATTACTATGGAAGACATAATGAAAATAATAATTATGGCATAGTATACAATGTATTCAAAGTGTTGTGTATTAGCTCTGTAATCAAGCAATCCTCAAAAAAAGGCTTTCAGTGAGTGATAGTATTTCTGTTTCTAAGGCAGGGGAAATTGAAGCACAGAGGCACTAAGTGGTTTGTCTGAGGCCACACAGCAAGTAAGTGTCAGAGCTGGGAGCAGAGCCCAGCCCTGGCTCCTGCCCTTGTACTCAGACGACTGTACCACACCATATTGTTTCCAAATAAATTTGCTCTTTAGCTCCTATGCTGAGCTCATGAGCAGCAGTGACACAGAGGGGGAATTTAACCTCTTTGGTCACTTCCTACAGAAAAAACCCTGAGCATCTACAGCACTAGAAGAAAACCTTTAAAGGTCAGAAAAAGTCATCCCTGGAGACAGGGAGCCATCCAGGTTGTTTGATGCTGAATTGCTCTCAGGTTGAAGGAGTTTTTATTGTTAGTGGTATATTTTCACATGGGAGTGCTGTGACTGTGCAGTGCCCTGAGTCATAAACCACAGGTTTCAATGTCCAACCATACCTAAAGTCTCAAGACTTCCGGTTTTAATTTAATTCTTAGACATAATGAAGTTGCCTGTGCACATTATTGCTGCCATACAGCTACAGCAGTGATTTGAGACACATCAGGAGAGGAGAGTTTGACCCTTGAGCAACTCAAGGTGTTTTGACCAGTTTGACATGAGGCAGTAAAATTATAAGTGAACTAATTGCACTGCTGATGAGGAGATCAGGGACACTCAGGAACCACTGCATTTCCAGTGTGGTGAGGGGGTTAAGCTTTCCCAATTATGCTGGATTCCAACAGGTCATATCCATCAAGGTCTGGTGCCTCGTGGACACCTGCTGTGTGCTTTGCCAGCAGCGTGTCCTGGGCAGACAGTTATGGGCCATTAGACCCACGGCAGGAGGAACTTGCTGGATCTTGACTTGCTCCACAGGACAAGCAGCTGATGCTGTCCAGGGAAGAGTGGTGATGGAGCCCAGCTACAGGTTTCGCAGCCTTGGGGAAGGGATTTCTCTCCCTGACTGTGCATGGGGAGCAGCGTGTAGCTGAAGTAGGGCTCAGAACAGAATTTCTGTCAGTATGCAAAGCGGCGTCGCCATTCCTTAAAAATTAAAATGGGTTTCTTGCTCTCAGAAATGTAAAGCCCATTAAAACTGGTGGCAGAGATGGGAAGGACTTTGTGAAAATATGTTTGTTTTGCAAAGCTGGCTGCCAAGTATTGTTTTATAGTTCCTTTCTTTTCCTTCTTTCTCCACTGTTTACAGTACCCTCTGAGAGACTTAAAATGATCCCTCTCTCCCCACCAATTTTGTTCTTTTTTTCTCTTGGCAGACACTGGTACCCCACTCCCACACCCCAGTTCTTGCTGCAACAGAAGCCATGATCCTTTTGCCTTGTTTTTCTTTCTTACAATACCAGCCCAGCCCTGAGAACAGCATTTGCTGGTTAACTGCAGTGTTGCAAATTTGGCCAAATACACTGGAGGACAGCAGTACAAGCCCTACAGTTTTCTCTCCATCCACTGGTGGTACTGCACGAGGTGTCTGAGAAATTCATTTGGTCCTTGTTTTCCAGTGATCCTACATTTCCATCAGCCTTGGGAATGTCATTTATCCCAGAAGCAGAGAGAAACAATAAAAAAGTTGGATAGTTGAGATCTAGACGGTGTTCTTTAACAGACTTGGATGATATATCCTGTATATGTCCTATTCCTGTACACAGGAGCCCAGTTTTGCACAATTATTTAAAAAGTTTACGCCACTGGCAGATAAAAGGTCAGCCAAAGCCCAGAGGTGACTTTGCTGGGAAGCATTTTGTTGGTGAGTGGTTTATTGGAGTAGAGCTTTTATCAGCAGGTGATGTTTGTGGGTGTCTACATGAAGTGTTGTTGTGATCTTGGGCCCCTTCCTGAGGCAGGTGCTCTTGGCATGGACACTGCTGCTGTCCCTGGTGTCTCACCAGGCCGAGGACTCAGGGAACAGACCTGAGGAATGCAACTGCTGGTGTTTTTACACCTGACTGAGGTTTCCTGGGGTCTAGCGTAAGCACCAAGGTGGTTGTGCTTCCAGAGGGGCTGTTACTATATGGATAAATGGATGCTGTAGCTCTCAGCACATTGGTCTGGCCTCATCATAAATGAAATCCATGAGCTTTCTTGGATGCAGCAGGGCAGATCAGCCAGAGCATCATACAAGTTTGTAACATGCTAAACCTGGGTGTCCATAGATACATATTTGGGGTGTGTTATTCATTACTGACCATGTACAAGACATTACGTGCATAAAGCGTTCCCTCATCCTTTGAGTAATATCAGACATCTGTGCTTTGGCTACTGATTAAAGATGGGTTTGTGGAATTAGAGCCTTCAGTGCTATTGTTTTAAATTGGAGGGAGAATTATCCATTATATTTCTTTTGTAATATGGATGCACTTTTAATAAAGAGAGTTTATATCCGCACAAATTTATTTAAACTTAAACAGAAGCAACTAATTCTAAACAACACATGGATTTTCTTTTTCAAACAGTACTGCTTATACTTTGCCTCTTAAAGTAATTATTATTTTAATCTCTAAATAAGCTGACACTTCTTTGCATGTGGTTTGTCTGTTCAGGCTGGGAAAAATTAGAGGAGTAACCTTTTAATCACAGGGGTTTTAATGTAGATGTTTTTATGTACAAAGAGTTATGAATCTGTCCGGGGTGATTTGTTTGATATTATGGCGAGCTAATGAAATTTCAAAGTTAACATTCCCCAAATAAAATGGAAAGAAGACACAGGGAGAAAAGGAGCAGATTCAAAATTAGAGAATCTTGGTGGCTTATGGGTTCCAGGTTATTTGGAATGGAATGAAAGTTAATGCTACATCCTTTTTTCCATCCTGCCAGCCAGTGTCTGATCCAAGAATGTCTCTTATTTAAAGGGCAGGGCTCCCTCCACTGTTCTTAAATAAAGGCTCTCACTGTCTGAGATCCAGCCCTCCCTGATGTTCACAGTAACAGTGTAAGGCTGCATGAAGAGAATTATTTAATGGAAAGACGTTTTGCATATGATTCCCCTATCATAAACCTGCTCAAGTCATATGGTTCGATTTACATTTATGCAAATGTCAGAGAATAGAGTAAAATTACCCAAGGCGAAAAGGACCGTGGCATGTCACAAACAAGATGTGCCTATTTGCATTTATGTTTGCTAATGAAGTTCAGCCAGGGCTTGCTCTTTGATTCTGATGTCTCTGTCTGCCATTCCACTTTATGCACTGTAATTAAACCACTTGCCCACACACATACAAGAGGACACCAAGAAAGGGAGACTTCAAGCTTTATAAATGCTGTTCTGTAATTCACTTATACAAGGCCTATGATTCAGGATTTAACGTCTCTAAGGGATACAACAGGCCTGCAGTGTGACATTGTGCTTAACTTTAATGCAAGCAGAACTGCAGACTTAAACCAATGGAGGATTTGGCCCAATAAACTTTGGTGTCTCGGGTGCCCGCTGGAGATGTTTTACTCCAGACTTTCCAAATTTTATCCCAAATAAAAATTAAGCTTCAGCCCACTCAAAAATCACAGCTGTTTCTTTCTCCTGCCAAAATTATTCTTTCTCATCATGCTACAGCTGTGAAATTATGCACTAGTGTAAATTGTTAACTGGAAACCATTTCTAGCCAAGGTGCCTGTTCAGAAGTCTTGGTATTCAAATCTACTCTGTTCCCTCATTGAGGAGTACTCACACATCTTCATGTTTGGCTGGGACTTGTTTCTGTAAATCACAGAATCACAGAATGGTTTGGGTTGGAAGGACCTTAAAGATCATCCAGTTCCATCCCCCTGCCATGCTCAGGGACACCTTCCATTATCCCAGATTGCTCCAACCTGGCCTTGGACACTTCCAGGGATGGGGTAGCCACAGCTCCTCTGGGCAACCAGGGCCTCAGCACCCTCACAGGGAGGAATTTCTTCCTAATATCCAATCTTAACCTACTCTCTTTCAGTTTAAAGCCGTTCCCCTAGTCTTGAATTGCTAATAAACACATGGTTATCTGTCCCTAAATTGGTCCTATAAACTCTTCAGTAAATTGTCCCATTTCATGGGACCTACTATGAGGACAGGAGTTTTGGCTGCCCTTTTCTTGGAGTGGTTCTTTTCCAGCCTTCATAATGACACTGCCTTAGGCTGCAACTACAGGAGAGAAATGGAACCAAAAAAAAAGGGAGTAGAAACTGGATGATTTTTCATGAAATTTGAGGAGTTGCTTGGCCAAGGTCCCTTGTGCCATGCTGGCCTTTTAAGCGGTTAGTTTTTCCTTCTTTCACCAAACTAAGGGCAAAGCAAGGTGCTGCTTTTAGGCAACTGACAGCTCTGAACACTGATCATCTTTTCTGCTTCATTGTACCTCCTTTCAGGCTGTTGGGAAAAAGCCTGCCTTCATTTATTAAATAATGATAGTATTGCCAGAGAGGATCTTGTGTCAGAATCCAATGTGCTTTGATAACTTGAAGGAGCAACATTTCCAAGGGAGGGCTCCTGTACAGAGTATGCCTGGGAAGCTGTGAGAAGGTTCTTCACAAGGTGCCTTTGTGGGGTAGAATCATGGAATGGTTGGGGCTGAAAGAGGTGTTAAAGATCTGCTTCCAGCCCCTCTGCCATGGGCAGGGATGGACCCACTGGATCAGGGTAGGACTCTGAAGCAAGAACTAAGCAGCAAAATCATCACAACTCTGTCCTAAATGGGAGCAAGTGGTAAGAGTGGCCTGGACAAGATGAAGGTCATGTTTCTGCTTTCACATTGTCCCAGCCTGTGCAGCCTCTGGCTCTGGTTGGCAGCAATCTGTCCTTCCACCTTCAAGGTGGTTGGAGAAGGGGAAGAAAAATCTTGTCATGGGACAGCAAGGAGCAGGAAGAGTTTCTGTGAGTGCTAGATCAGCCAAGTGAGGTTAGATCAATGTTTCAGAGCATGGAAGCCATTCTGGGAAGTCAAACTGTGCAATTTGGGCCAAATTAGGTGATTCCCCTGTCTAAAAGGTGGTCCCTTGACCACCCCTGTGCATATTGGGTACAGCAAGAGGCTGACAGAACTTCAACCATAGCAGAGACTCAGCCTGCAGCAGGAAAAGTCAAAGCACAGCCTGGTAGTAAATTTTAAGAGAGAACACACAGAAAATTTGGATGCAGCAGACACTTTTCCAAAAAGGGCTCCATGGTCTTGTGTTATCTCTTGACAGCAAGACATATCCAGCAAAATGGATACAGCTATTTTAATCCCACATCAAGAGGCTGCATCATCCTTTATCTGTAATTCTGAGCCAAATAATCATTTTTTTTTAAAAAAAATAAAAATGTGGATGCTGCCAAAGTGGCATAAAGCACCCAGAAGTGTGATCCAAACCCTCTAAATTATCTCCAACCACATTAAATGTCTGCCACATACATCTAAACTCTTGCAAGGGCACATACACATGCGAGTTTTATGAAAAACATCTTGCTGTTTCTCTTCACAATTCTTGGCATGTAAAGAGCTGTCTTTCAATATCACAAATTCAGCTGTATAGATCTTAAAGATATCTGGTATAACTCAGAAAGATGGGATGTCTGTAAAATACTTTTGCTCTGCATAAAAGCGTTTTGGAGGTTAACCTTTATTATCTAGTAATGTATCAAAATGAGAATGAAGTGTTATCTTGTTATGGAATGGGATGAATCAAACTCCCTCCTCTGAAATACTGATTTTCAAAACAGTTACCTTTATGCTGAGGTTGAAGGTATGGATGGTTTCTGGGTAAAATGGTTGAATTTATGGCTAAATTCCTTAATAAAATATACATATATCAGAATCACTTTTTCTGGCTTGGGAAATAAAAAATGTGTTGCTTTCATTATTGCTGAACTTCAAAATGGCTTCAGGAATTTTGTTGGTCCTTTCCAAAAAAGTGAACTTCAGGCAGAGATTAAAGCAGAGGAAATTTCAGCCCAAGGGCAAATGTTTCTGAAAGTTTAAAGTATGTGAAACGGGGAGTGAAGTAGGAAATAGTTTTCAATCCTAACTATAGCCACACTAGTTATAATACATCACTAAATATAGACCGGTGGGTGTGCCCAACTCTCCAAAGGTGTTATCCTGCCTCCCCTGAAACTGGCTTCTGAAATGACCTTTGCAGGGATATAACTGACTGTACAACACTGCCCATGTTGGAAAATGTTAAACTTCATTATTTCCCAGGTGAGCCCAGCCAAGCCCAACTTTGCTTCACAACCAAAATTCCTTTTGCAAAATTCAACCTTTTATCTTTCATGTAGATCCAGCTTTGTACTCAGGATCATTTGTCTCCAAGCAAACTGCACAGTAGTCCTGAATATTTTGTTTATATGTTAAAGGTTGTCACTTGGGTTATAAATCCCTGTAAAACTTTCGGGGTCAAGCAGCTAAAAACATTACTTTTGCATTGACTTCCAAATGCCAGCCATAATGGTTTGGGCAAGCTGAACATCCAAACTGCCTTGGACTTGCTGCTTGTGGTTGCGGGAATATATTGGATCCTTTCAAAATTATTGGCTAGTCTGTTTTGGGCATTTCATGTTTGGGTATAGAGTCTTTGGATTTATTCTGTGTTTTGTTTGTGGTGATACTGTCATGTCTTGGCTGTATATCCCAGAGCTGATGTTCTGCTCTTTGACTTTCATGCCATATGCTGCTAGATCTCTAGACCGAAGTGTGGTGTTAATGTAAAGGATGCTGTAATGAACATCTTGTACACATTTCCTTTTGCATATTCACTGTCTGTAAAATGTCTCTCTGAATACATCCTTGCTGGTTTTGAAATGATTTCTTTACAGTTCAGTATAAATGCTATTTATATCCAAAGCTGTTTGAGGTTATCCTTTACTCCTAATGTTACTCTAATTCTAGTTTAAGAGAGGAGAAATTGATCTGGCTGAAATTAATTAGGAAATTGGTAGAGCCACTAAAAATGGTGATTATATATGGCACTTCCTAAGTGCTTGGACTGAAGACGTACAAAATAAATCTGACGAAGCACTAACTGTAATGAAATAGATGACTACATTTTCATTTTAAAAACAGGATGGCTGCTGAAGGTGAACCAAATAAAGCAAAACTATTTTAACTCCTTTGTTTTTTTAAAGATATTGTTAATATATATATATAAAAAAAAGATTAAACTGAGACTATCTCCTTACAATATAAGGTTTCCAATAGCATTAAAAGGTATAGTTTCCTATATTGATTCAGAAAGAGCTGTTAAAAATGCATGAAAGTTATTTTAGGGAGACAGTGTCACAGAATATTTTAAAATTATTTTCTCAAGTGCTACTTAACTCCTGTGCTTCTTTACCATTGGAAACACTTCATCCCAGGTTACAGTATATGGGATATCAAATTATTTCCTACTGACCAGAGAGTCTTTAAGATTAATTTAGGTTTGGAGTGGTGGGTATTATGCCAGTATCTGTTTATATAACTTTAGACTCGGACTATAAATTAAGTTTGGAAAACTGCAGTTATTCAATAATTTATAGAGTATTCAGACAGTTTAGAAATGATTCTTGAACATGGTGAGTGGAGAACATGTGCTCATAGAGAACAAACAGATTCAGCATAATGGTGTATTTTTGGCCTCAACTATTTTGCAGGCAATTAACAAAGTAGGATGTTACATTTTTGCCTATCTCTTGCTCTCCTGAAATAGAGTCACTAACCACTTGTTAACCACACTGATTTTTTAATAGACAAAGTGGTTGCTTACAGCTTCCCCACCAGAAATGTTCAGATTAAGCACACTATTAGATTGCAGCCAGAATAGCCTACAAAACAGGAAGAAAGCCTTGCCTTTCTCTCTGCCTCCTTCCCCTGTTTAAGCTGATGTGATAATTCACTACAGATTTTCTCTTTCCCTGACAGAGTGCCTACCGCAGGAACGGGATGACTTTTCTCGCCTGCTGATGTGGATGTGGCTGCAGCAACAGGAAAGACACTGTTATATTAAGGTGATTTTCTTTTCCCCTCCATGGAAGGAAAAAAAATACAAGCTGCAATGTCTGCATGTACCAGTGAGTGGGCTGGTTTGTTGTGACTATCTGCTGGCTGTCTCTGTCTCTTTTTCCAGCCCCCTCAATCGTTATTCTTGTTTACTAGCTGGAACATTTAGCTAATTAATGGCAGGATGTTTGGGATAGGGTGTAGGTGGACAAGAATGCAGCTCAGACAATGCTGGAGTTTGCAGGGGACTTTCTGACTGCCATGTCATTTTTATTTAAGTGTCTGGAAGTCTGTATGTTCTCCAAAAGATGTTTTTCTGTAAAGCAGGATGGGGCAGGAAGAGACCAGACAGAGATAGACTGGGTTATGTTGGCTTATATAGGTTATAGAAAGGTTATGTAGTTTTTCTTGCAATTTTTACAAGAAGAAAAATTATTTCCCTCTATTTTCCACTAATTTCCACTTGTTTCTATCAGCTAAATAAGTGTTCACACAGTATAACCCAGTTTAATCCAGTGAGGGGATTTTGATGACAGTAATACCAAGTTTGGACACAAAGATATTCAAAAAAGGTTCAGGCAAACTAAACTTTACCAGTTAGATACTTGACTTTTTGCAAACCCAAAGATGGGCTAAGTGCTCACTCCCAAATTCTCAATACTGGCGTCTCCTAAGGCTTGAGCCATCATTGTCCAAAATGAAGCAAAGCCTTTGCAGTGACTTGGCACTGGATTGGGCCCCTATTTGGAAAAATACATTCTGAAGTATTTCAATAACTGTGTCCGTCTCAGCGGCTCTAGGCCAGGGCTTAGCGTTATGTACTCGCTCAGCGTTTGCTGCAGGAAGCAGATGTTGTCCCTGCTGTTGACAAAGGCAGCACTACTGTTGGGTTTGGTTAAAGAAGAAACCAACTCTTTTTGCCTTTTTTTTTTTATATTTTAGCTAACGCTGTTTGTTTTCAAGAATTTTTTTTTTTTAAATCTCAGTCCCTGCCTCTATGCTTGTTCCTGTCCCCTGCTCCTCCAGCCTTTGCTGGCCTCACAAACACATTCATTTCTTCCCATAAAAACTGTACAAATATAGAGCTAACCACGATGATGCTTGAGCAGAGAAAAGGACTCCTGCTTCAGCCCGTCACCAGGATCTGCTGGCACATCCTGCTGGTGTTCCTGTGGTACCCACAGGTCAGGGGTCTTCAGCTGAGGCTTGGAATCCAACTTAAGCCTTAAATTAATCCAGAACACTCAAGGGATCGAGAAGAGAGCATCAAAATATTAGTTTTATATAGTGCAGCCATCCTCCTCCTTTGTGCTTAGTACCTGAGGTCTTAATTTTCACTCCTGCTCTACACTCTTGTGGTCGTTTGTAGGTGGTTTTGTTGTCCTGCTCTCTTGGACCTGCTTGCCAAAACTTTAAATATATGTATATTTTTTAAATAAATGGAAAAATGTCTCTTTGCAACTGAAATATTGTAAAAGTTCACATTGTACGTCCAATACTGCTGCCATTCATCAATTACTTTTCTCTTTTATCTGCTTACTCTCCTGTTTTCTGGAAATTTTCTGTGTGTAAAGGACTAAAAGTAATGTGTACAATGTATTAAATGAGTGAAGGGGGAAGTTTCTGATGTTCCATCTGTGCTTCTTGAAATATATGATTAAACTTTTCTTTTTATCATCACTCTTTATTTTTGTTGGCATCCTTAATCATGGAAAATTATATGCTTGCTGTAAACATCCAGACTTTTTTAAAAGGACACCAGCATTTATTGTATTTGGTTTCGATCTGTAGGGATACAGACAGAAGAAACCATTTCAGGCACTGGGTACTGGAATCAAAATTCCTTCTGTTGCTGTCTCTCTCCCCGATTTTGCATTTTAAAATATGCATAAGCAGGAAAAATACTGGCACTTACTTTTTACTGGTCTACTTAAAGTCCCAGAGAATGAAGACTCAACATACATTTCTCTCAGAAATATGACAGATCATGTTTTTGTTGGTCTGCTGTGTGTTTGTCTATCTTGAACAGCTTGACAGGCAATTATTTATAAAATCTGGGTTTGCCCAGTAAACCCATATAATAACCTTTCACTTCTCTGCACAAGTCAGGGAGCTGAATTTGGAGTCAAACAACGTAGGTTATGTGTCCCTATCTTGGACTAACCCAGTTTATTCTTATTTTGGGAAGTAATCACTTTTTTTTTCAGAATTTTCTTTAAGTCTGTTTAAAACAAAAATGCAACCAGTAGTACTCTTGCTGCACTTGGAGTGTGTCTTAGCACCACTTCCCATGCTGCAGAAGCAGAGATGTATGTTTAGGCTGGTACTGCACTTTTTTATTATATATATAAAATTCAGCTTGAGATACAGTTAATGGCTGCATATGAATAGCTTTACACTTCTGTAATTTCAATTTGCAAATCATTTATATTCTTAGCCAGGATTTATAGTTACTGAATCAGGTTATGTTGATTATTTCACATTAGTTACCTGAAGAAGGGAAACTTCAGTTTCAGTTGGAATATGACTGTATAACATTTAAGGGAGTGTGAGTTCTGCTCTCAGCTCAGTACCTGCCTTCCTCTGTGGTTACACTACCTGTTTTTTCAGTTTTTATTCCAGCCATGCACAAAACAGGGATAATAATTCAGCTTAAAACTTGTCAGAGGTGAGGGAGCCACAACTCAAATTTCTAGTTGGGCTTCATCTCATTTCCTGGCCTGTCCTCTGACATTCTTTCCTCTGAGAAAATCAAACCCTTTAAAAGACTTCTGTCTTTGGAAATCAGGAGAAGCTGACAGCGCTTCATATTTCTCCAGAGATACTCAGGACCCTCCAAAATGTTCCCTCCTGGGTTTTCAGGGCACACTTCTCTTTGTCATGTGTCCATCTCACTGAGGGGGAAAATAAAAAAAAGTGTGTTTTGGCATCTCTTGGGTGTGGATGAACCTTTGTGTTGCATTAAGGTGCTGCCATCAGCCATGTGTAGATCTCGTGAAATGGTTTATAGTTTCCTGTCCAACTCATAGAGAATGTTTCATAGTACATAAACACTTCTAATCATAAATTCAGAATAAATGGATAGTGACATTAGTCACAAGTCCAACCTCTAGCTGAAACTTAAACAGTTACTGGGTTGGGGGTGTTTTTGCCTGAATGAATCATCTTGTCCAAAGTCAGGCTTCTTATACCTCTACTTTTTATACCTCTGCTATATATCTACCCTGTGCAGCAGTGCAGCCAGGGAAATGCAGTGGTGGCATGCATTAAATCCAGGTTTATTCAGAGGGCACGGAGCCAGCACAAAGCAGCAAAGCCATCCTTGAAGGAATTGAATGTAAATTTGATGGTTTAAATAAGGCCAGATGCCTTAAAAATTATTTTGAAAGCTGTATCTTTAATGTACGTCTTAACTTTTTTCTTTTTCTGCTTAAGATAATGATGTTGCCTTTACAAAATAATAAGAAAAAATAGCTCTCATCTCTTGTGGGGAGACAAAAATCAGATACTTTGGCTTCTATAAATCATTGAAATCTTGGCAACTGAAACAAAGTTTTAGAAGGCAGATGGCTGCAAATTTGAAGGAAACCTTCATATTTTACTGTTAAAAGCTTTTTAACTGTCTAGAGAGTGCTCTGAGACACTGCATTAATAGCCATTCTCAGTAATCAAGCTCCACTATACTTATATACTATTTTTCTTAAACAAGATAGATTAGTAGTGAGAGATGGAAAGATAAATAAGGAAAATAAAGAACTAAAATTATAATAATGCAGTTTCATTTTACATTTTATAGTTCTCTTCAATATTTGTGATTGATAATTCATCTTAATTCCTATCAGACAGGAATATTGGCACAAGAATCTTATACCAATATCTGTGTATTTCTGTATTTGTCTTCATCCAGATGCTTTGCAGATTTTTCTTACTGACTTGGTGAAGATGTGTTCTGTCAATCTTTGGTCCTTGTATGACTTTGATTTCTGTAATGTCTGAGTGCCTCACGGGTTTCCATGTGTATTTGCCCACAGCCCAACTTTAAAATGATGTGTTGTTATCTCCATTTCTTCTGGGGAGAGGCTGAGTGATGGGCCACATGTTGTGAAACCTGGGACAGTTCAGAAACCTGGATTTCTCAAATCCATAATGATGCTCTCAGTTCTGAAATATCTTCCCTCTGCAGTGAAAGCAGTAGGTGTGCAGAGAGCACATAACCCTGCAGGTTAGGGGAGAAAGGGGCAAAGGCAGTATCCAACTGGATCCATGAGAGGATCTGGGCATGGAAGAATGCAACCACTCAACCTGAATCCAATCCAGGGCTCAGGGCTTTGAAAACTTCTGGCTGAGATGTGCCATGGCCACTTGGTGACCTCGTGCAGAAACACAAATTATATTTCCACCAAAACATGGACTGTGGGGCACTTCCCTTCCTCCAAACTATGTTGGATTTCTGCATCAGAAATCACCACAAGGGACATACTCATTACAAAAATCCTACTTTGGCAATGCCAGAGCATTCTTCCCTTCATCTCCTCCCAGCCTGCCTTTGCAGAGTGCATCAGAGCACAAAGAAATGAGAGGAGAAACACAATTAAGACACATAAATGCCCTCTTTTAAATTGGGCAGCAGCTGCAATGGGTGTTGACAAAGTAAAATGTTAATTTTTAGTAGATGAACTGGGTCTGAACCCTATAAAATGCCACTGAAGTGTGGTGGCTGATCCTCATCCTGTAACCAGACCTGAAGAGGAGAAGGTGTAAGATACCAGAAGTTGTAATGGGATTCAGGTAATCAGCAGTCAATAACTGGCTCAAACCAGTTCCGTTCTCATTTCCATAAGTATTTAATTAATCTGCAAAACAAAAAAAAAACTCCAAAGAAACTATTACCTGTCTTGTACTGACACGATTTCTTCAGATCTGCAAATGAAATGGCAGCAACTGCGTGTCAAGCTGAGGTGAAAACAAATCTGAAACTTCACTGCAGAAGGAGAAGGAAGGTGTTTAGAGGAGAAAGGCTCCAGCTGAGCTTCCCCCTGAGCTCCCTTGCTCAGGTCGTTGTGTATCTGCTGATCACCAGTGCCTAAATCTGCAACAAAGTTTGTTGTAGCTTCAACTGAATGATTTTAGCAAACCAGACATGCTCTGTCCAGTGTTCTCCATGTCAGTTTGCCCTTACTTTAATATTAAAAGAATGTATACTGTGTTTTGGAATGGTATCAACATAGTCCCAAATTTTCACTGCTCAGCAGATTTTGGTGTAGGCAGAACACAAATAAATGGAAATAATTATTAAGGGCTGCTTTGAGCACCTGGGAAAGGGTCTTTGACAGTCAGTTTCTCCATGGAAGGTGCTGCTTTTATTCACCTTCTCTGGGATGGTGGCAAAACGGGTACATGGCTCCTGCAGGGCTTGAACTTGTATAAAAAACAGTTGAGGTGAACCTTGAGGTCTCCCTCAAACTCATGAGCATCCCACTGGTCTCCTCACTGTGTAAATCAGGCACAAGCCCAAGAGGAAAAACATAACAGATTCTTCCACTGGAAGATCAAGAACTGCAACACTGAATATTCCAAGGTAAGGCAGAATAAAATAACCTTGGTCTGACTGGGCTCAGCAGCTGGTTGCTTGGTAAAATATTCTTTTTTTTTTTTCCTGTTTGACAATTATGTCATGATTATTTCCACAGTTTGGTGATCAGAACTTTGGCAGTGAAATAGTTAAGAATAGTTAATTCTCAATTGTGGTCAACTTTCAGAGCCAATACAGTGGTAAACAGCTCTCTGTCCTGTAGCTGTTTTTTTTTGACTAGTGGGTTAAAAACCTCTGAATTTTAAGGGCATGTGTATTTTGGGGCAGAGTCTGAGTTGGTAGCTTTTATTCACAGTACCTGAATAAATGAGTGTAGCCATCTAAGCTAGTCCACCTTGCTCCTTTGGCCACCCTTGCAGGTTACAGTCTTCCCAAAGTTATGGTAGTGAAGATAAAATTTGGTATAAGCAGCCAAACTTTTGAATTTTTGGCCAATGTCCAAACCTTCCCAGTTTTTACCACGGCTGGTTTTTATAGGTGATTTTTTTACAGTGTTGAAGTTGGGCTTGCAGATGATGGTGGATTCATTTTTATTTTGTTGAGGCTTGTTTTATTTGCACTTTGGTATGTAGTTGTGGTGCATGCTCTGAAGGGATTTTGCATCTTAGTTGGTTTCTTTGGTGGTCTTGAAGGAAGGGCAAAATTAATGCAGCACTTAAAGAGCCTGTTATTAAAACTTTATTCATAGGTGAGCAGGAGGAGCATAGAAAATGTATTAATTTATATGCATATATATTAAATAAACATGAATATATATGTAGTCATATTTTGCATGAAGACTGAATTCCAAACACCATCACTGCTTTTTAAATCCAAAAGCAAACATAACCCTGTTTTGATACCTCCCTCTCTGCAATGAAAGTGGTTTATCCTTGTAAAGATAAAAGATTTTTACTTTGTGGAAATAATTTGATTGTAACCTTTGGTTACTTTGCTGTCTGTCATTTTTCTCTTGCACAAAGTTTAATGTCACACTGTGAATCTTTATGAAATTGTGAAACCTCCTGAAGTTTTAGAAAAAAATATCTTTGACCTCTATAAAAAAGGAATTTTTGAATCTGCAAATTATTGGGTTTTTTTTTGTTTGGTAATGGCTTGTTGGGGGGTTTTAAAGTCTAGTAGAATACAGTTTGAGACAGAGAGATCTCAAAGAGCTGGGACAGAGTTGTCAGAGCCAGACACTGCAGAGATACCTCTTTGCTCCCTTAAATTGTTCTGAAATGTTCTTATATTTTACAATACATGAGTTGTGCTCTTGGCTGCCATTTCCTTCCTGCAGCCTCCCAAAGGTAAGTGGATTGTGCCCTCTGGGGGCTCTCCACTGCTTTAACTTAGATTTAAGTGTGGTGTGTTTTTTTTTCTTTTCTTTCTCTCATTCTTTCTTTCTTCTCTTTCTCTCTTTAGCATTAAATGTCACATTGATTTTTCGCCCTCTCCTTGTGTCTTATGAGGGAAGAAATTTATGGCCTTTTTACATCAGGAAGTCTAGCTTTTCCTGACGTTTTATTGGTTTGAATATTTGAAACATTTCAATCCCAGACAATAAATATTACATGATTATTGTTTTCATATGGATAGGCTATTTCCCCCTGTTTTTCCTGTCCAACGTTTTACTAGCAAGTGACACCCAAAAATTTATGGATACTAAAACCATTACTATTTAACTTTGCTGGGAAGGTCAGAGATAGTCCCTCAATTTGCATGTGATATATATATATATATATTTTTTTTTTTTAAGTTAAAATCATCTCATATGTTTCGAATCTGCAGTGATACAAACTTACATCGTAAAAGAAGGTATAATGTTTTCCTTAAAAAAAGTACTCATGGGTCAAACCTTGTTTTCACTGAATTAAATGAAAGCTCTTGAGGCTTAGGTGGGAAAAGCAGTGAGCCCCAGTTGAGCATTTCCCAGATCAGCAACTGGCAGGTGCAGAGCTTGGCAGTTTGTGGAAGGTGGTGGGATGGTTTATTCCAGTCTGTAACTCCAGGGGCAGGTTTTCTGCTCACCCAGGCTGGTATCTTGTTGTTCTCTTGGTAGAAAGGATTCCTTGCTGAGTGGAACCCATGAAACCTGATCCGAGGTTACACTTTCTGATGCTCTGTTTGGGGGAGGCAGCTGGCCCCTCACTGTGTGGGGAGCAGCAGTTCTGCAGCACCAGCTGTGGCAGCCAAGTCCATCCGGCAGTCCCAGGTTTGATCTGACAGCCAGCACATAAAGCAGTGTAGGAGATCTCTGGTCAAGTGACTAAGGTCACTAAGATTAAAAGAGGCACAGGTTCTGCGCAGAAGGGCTAGATTGTCTAATTTTTTTTTAATATTGACAGTTTTTCATTGATACCATTCAGGACCGTGCTGCTTGTGTTCCCTTAACCATCACAGAATCACAGAATGGTTTGGGTTGCAACGGATCTCAAAGTTCATCCAGTTCCAACTCCCTGCCATGGGCAGGGACACCTTCCACTGTCCCAGGTTGCACCAAGCCCCATCCAACCTGGCCTTGGACACTTCCAAGGATAGGGAATCCACAGCTTCTCTGGGTAACCTGTGCCAGGGCCTCCCCACCCTCACAGGGGAACATTTCTTCCTAATACTTCATCTAACTCTACCCTTTTTCAGTTCAAAACCATTCCCCATTGTCCTATCACTCCATGCACTTGTAAGAAGTCCCTCTCCAATTCTCTTGGAGCCCCTCTAGGCACTGGAAGGGGTTTTAAGTTCTCCCAGGAGCCTTCTCTTCTCCAGCCTGAACAACCCAAATTCCCTCAGCCTGTTGAGAGAGTTATTCTCATGTTTCAATGATTTCATATTGATCTGGATTGCAGAACTGGGTCCTAAATAACCAATAGATCTCCCTCTTTCTGTCAGGTCCTGCTCAATAGTTTCATCCAAATTCAGTGACTGTCTATATAACTATGAGGAGAGCAATCCTACTGTGTTACCAGAGGAGGAAGTCTGTCAGGTTGTGGGGACAGTAAACCTAAATACGTATCTTTGGGACACAAGCTGGATCAGACCCCTCTCAGGCTGGCTAAAGGTTTGCTACAGGGATAAGAAAAAATACAGAACCTGCCAAAAATTTTCCACTGCAACAACGTCCATGATCTGGGGACTCTTTCTCTCCTTGCCTTGTTCAGACAAAGGGAGTCAGAGTCTAAATCCATTGAGAAAGAAACACTAGAAAGTATTTGTTTAAAGTCTTTTTAAAGTGTTGTTGTGTCTTTACCCTCTCTCCTGTCTCATCCTCTTTTGGGAATGTTGAAAATAACATTCAGCTCTGTGGTGCCTTTGTCTGTCCTTTTCCATGTGGTAAACATGGACTTTTCCCTCCCTGTTTCTTACAGACTTTCAGCCAACTCAGCTTTTCCTGTTTACCTCCTTGTCAAAGGCGTCATTGGTGATACCACTCCAAGTCTAGAAATAAGGGGGTTTGCTGCTTTTCCTAACATGCTGCTGCTCCCTTTGGTATTATGTTGATTTTGCATCCTATCAGATTTGGCAAATTTACCAATTCATTTATTTTTTAAGAAAACAGATGTAAACAGCCTCATCCCCCCCTTACCAACACATTCTGAAGGTGAAGGCACTGAAATGGTTTTCTGGAGACCTGGGCTCCTATGCAGACCTCTCAGTGCCTCAATTCATTATCTCTGTATCAAAGAATTTGTGGACCCAGACTTTAAAAAAAAATAATGATAATAGTAAGGAGAAGGCTGTAGGCCCCAAAATTCAAATGAAAAGATGGTGATAGGGAAGCTGCAATAGCTCTGGCTGAAAAACTGACCCACACAGCTTTGCAAAACCAGTTTTGTTCTTGCACAGACAGAGATGAATCCACACAGCAGCTGCTTTATCAAGTGATGTGTTTGTTTCTTCTGATTTGGAAACCCCAAACATTTTAGTGCCTCAGGAAGACACTGAGTCCTGATAAAGGTAGCTGCTGGCTTAGAGTTCTCACTGTGGTTTGGACACAATTCTTCTATTCTACACAATAGAAAACAAAAAAATTAAAGTGTGATTTCATGTAAACCCTCCGTAATTATCAAAACAGACTCTGGTTTAATCTCTCCAGATCTGTGATTTTTTGCTGAACAGTAAAGGCACCACACATAAGGCAATATTTGACTGATTGTATTTGTAAATGTGCAACCATCTCCTCCTGGAAGCAGCAGCTTCATGGCTGAAATCAGAATTTCATGTTTTCATTTAAGAAAGGAAGGTGCTGCTTTCAGAGCACCACTTGGGCCTGTACATAACCCATTCACTGAGGTCTGCCTGAAGCCATTGGCAGCTTTGAAGAACACCTCTGAGGGAAGAAAGTGATCCATTTTCCCACCTACTTCTCCGTGAAGCCTACTCAGAAGTACCCTTACATTGGTAAATATGTAGAGTCATAGAAGTATGGAATGGTTTGGGTGGGAAGGGACCTTAAAGATCATACAGTTCCAACCCCCTGCCATGAGCAGGGACACCTTCCACTATCCCAGGTTGCTCCAAGCCCCATCCAACCTGGCCTTGGACACTTCCAAGGGTGGGGCACCTTGCCACCATCACTGCGTTTTCAAGGACCAGCAGCAGCATCTGCCACCTGTCTGACCTGAAACTGTCTTGATATTTGGTGTCATTAGAGCACGCTCTTAAAGGAAGCCTGGAAATAAGAATGTTCTCCTGAACTGGAATCTGTGTAATTGGGAAAAGAAAAAAAATAAAGCCCACGGACATCTAGGAAGGAAAACAGGATTGAGGTCTGTTGTGTGGTGCAGAAGGTGCAGCTGCAGTGTTGGGAGGGTGATCTGCAGCCGCCAGCGAGTCGTGCCCTCGGCTAATACCTGTACCCTGGGGTCCCTCACCATTTTATTGCTGCTCTGGAACAGGATGTGCAACTGCTCTGCATTAATACGTTATTACAGGTTGGCCAGTGTAAACTCCAGGTGTTGAGAACATGATTTATTCCATTAGTATAAAAAGGTGTTTTCTATGGCCACATTAAAAATTATACTAACTGTTGGGATTGCCACTGCGCTGTGTGTGGCACATGCCAATTTAAACCTGTCATTTCCTCTAATTTAAGGATATGTCCTCAGAAGATCATTAATTGGGGGTGGAGTTGGGGATCTCAGTACAGCTGTTGCCTGTTAACCCCAATCTGGCTGTTAATCTCTGCAAAGCACCTTCCCCAAAGATGTCAGCTGCTACCATACAGTCACTGAAGCAGAGACCAAAGAAATTACATTTTTGGGTCTATTTTATATTTAAATATATTTTACATTACAATTTTAATTTAGGGTGAATTGTGCCTGTAGAGTGATGTATGAACACATTGACTGTATTTGTAGTGAGTTCACTGTTGAGTGGGCTGAACAATTCCAAAGAGCTATAGCAGAGCCCACAGTGTTTCATCTGTGTCCCTCTGGGCTCATCCCAAAGCAGCACCAGCCCTGAGCACTGATGGGATGAGCAGTCTTGGGCTCATGTTCCTCCTCACTGGGCTCCCCTCTGCCAGTGCAAGACTCAAGGGTCCTGGTCACTCACTGGACTGAGCAGATGGAGACTCAGTCTGAGGCTTAAATGTTTTGTGTGTGGGTGAAGGCCATGCCATAGCTTCAGTCTGTCCCATATGGTTCCTGAAACCCCAAGATTACCCATATAACACCCTGCTGAGACCCTCCAAACCATGAGGGTGGTGAGGCCCTGGCACAGGTTGCCCAGAGAAGCTGTGGCTGCCCCATCCCTGGAAGGGTCCAAGGCCAGGTTGGACAGGGCTTGGAGCAACCTGGGATAGTGGAAGGTGTCCCTGTCCATGGCAGGGGGATGGAACTGGGTGATCTTTGGGGTCTCTTCCAACGCAAACCACTCCATGATTCTCTGATTCTTTGATGTCTGTGCCATCTGCCTCTGAGTGTTTCTGAGGGGGATTTTTACATTTTCCTTTCCCACTCTCCAATGCTGTTGGCTTAGCTGGGCATTACACTCAGCCCCAGTAAGCCAAAGACCCAACTTAAATTCCTGATGCAGCCCAGCAAAGGTCAAAATCATTCTTTTGCATAAATCCACATCAGCTCACCTGCCAAAAGATGAAAGCAGAGCGGCTGGGTCAGGAATGTGACATCAGCCACAGGGTGGGTTGACAACCTGCAATGTGGTTCTTGGTCTTGCGAGTTCTTCATGCCACCTTCTTGTTCCAGAGCTGGTTTGGGATGACCTTGGGGAAAGCACAGAGAAAAGGCTCAGGTCTGCACACGACCCAGGCTCATGCCCTTGGCTAAACTGCTGCTTTTTTCCTGTCTGCCCTTTCAGTAGCATCACACAACCACAGAATCTCCTAGAGGAGCCCCAGTCTTGCCTGATGTAAAATAAGTTCCTAGTTTTTAGGCAGCTTGAGAGTGGATTATCTCTGTGTACTGCACTGAGCTACCAGCAGCCTATACCCAAGGGAGGCTGATGCACAAAGCCTGGCCAGAAGCACATCAAGCCTCAGGGCATTATTCAAATGCACACAAAAAGTCCTTAGCAGCGCTGCCTACCTTAAGCAGAGTCCCTAAAACCTGTTTTTCCTGGCAGAAGTTTATCCAGCCTGTGTTTAATGACCCCCAAGGATGGAGACTTCACAGTCCTGAGTCTACTGATGTTATAGATCCTCGTAAATTTTTTCCTATCTGGTTTGGATTTTTTGGTTTTTTTTGCAGCAATGTAAAGGCTTTCCTTATCCTAACGGTGAGGACAGATTGTACCAGTGCGCTCTGCAACAGCCTTTTCTGTGCTCAAAGGCACTCACATCCCACCAAGGCTCTCTTTTGGCTAATAAATGTAACTCGATCAATCTGTCCTCCCAGGCTGTGCTTTCTGCCTTTCCAGCACCACTTTCTGTTTTGACAATGAGCCATTGATAACTGCTCTCTGGGTGCACATATCTGCAGCCTTGTCCCCACTCTCTAGCAACTTTATCTAGACCCATGTTTCCCTCACCTGATTAGGAAAGTGAATATGAGACAGTGTCAGAAGTCTGCAAGTGCCAGTGATGAATCTATTGCCTTTTCCTTCACCCTAAGGCTTGTTACCCGTCACAGAGGTCCCACAACAAGGGTTCAAATGGCCACCAAAAGTCACACTTTGTGTAGAGTCAAAGAGTAGACGAAGGTTTAGTTAAAAGCGAGGATTATTCAGCCTGCTGGTGAACTGGGCAACAGAAGGACTGAAGTGCTGGAATCATGGAGAGGGGCACCCTGACCTGCAAGAGGTGGACCATGTCTCTCCAGTATCCCATTTTCCCATCTTCACACCTGTCACATGTCAGTGCTGACAGGCAGCACTTGCAGCATCTAACTTCCTGATTCATACTGTGAATGACCTATTGTTGTCACACTGATAATCAGGTATTTTCCTTGGCTTTGCCCAGCAGGTGAACTGGAAAGAATGTCGCTGACAGTGAAGTTAAATTAATTTCTAGTGATTATCTAATGGCCCTTTTAATTTTATCTGGGGTTTTCAGCTTTGAGTGTGTTGTTACTACATGCGTGGAAAGAGCCAGAGTGCTCTCATCGTGTCATCCTCCTCCTGATCCAGATAAAAGAGCTTCATCAGTTTAATCTCCAGGTTTTAATTTCTTGCATCCTACTCCTCAGAAGGCCAGGGAATAAAAGGAGTTCTATCCCTCACAGCATGCATGGGAGTGGGATTTCTGGACTTCTCTTCCAGCTCTCTCTCCAACTTCATCAGTGTTACCATCACCTCTGCTCACCTCAGTGACCCCACCTGGAAAATTACCATTTTGCTTGGTTCATCCCTTGCTCTCAAGGCAGCTTTCAGAAGATGAGGAAATCATAATCCCAATTTGATAGACAGAGAAACTGAGGCCCAGCAAAGGGAAATGACTGCCATTCGTGTCTCCATGCTCAGGGGCTTGTCCACCAGACCAGACAAGTGCTGGAGTGGAAATAAATATTCCTCCTGATGACTGTGGTCTCTGTGGTCAGGGCTGAGGGTCGAAACGTTCGCACAAGGCCTGCACACAGAAACCACAAAATCCCCCACAGCTCCACTGCACTTTATTAAAAGTCACTGCTTCTGTGAAAAATGGGGTTTATAAGAGTTAGGTGCCTTAATTATAAAGTCATGCGTATTTGAATGACTTTTTCCCTGCTAACCGTTTGTGACAGCCTACAAATGTGAAAAGTATTACCAAGCCTATTTTTAATGTGGCTATGGAGAGGCTGTAGGAGGGGAAAACCAAATCCTATGGGATCCTAGAGAGAAAGACAAGTGATTCCTTAAATATGGTTAAGGTTGTCTGAGTTTAGCACCGATGCTGATACTATCCAAAAGACAGGAGATGCAGGAGTCCTATGGAAGCAACTGTGTGTTAGATAAGTGATAGGAGCAAGTGATAAATTTTCCCTTTGGAAGTGGCTGAATGGTCAGTGTATGGAGATTAAAAAAAAACCTATTCAGAGGGGTGCTGGCCCACGTCAGGGGTGTGCAGGTTCTACACGTGTTTTCTGCAGAGCTGTCACCTCTCAGGAATTCATTCCATCCTGTTGTTTATTAGATAATTTGCCCTCTAATGCAGGACACAAATTGCTCAGTGCTTTGTAGAACCGAGTTCTTGATGCTGTTTCTCCAAGGGTTGTGGCAGACTTGAGGCCTGAAGCATCATCTTTATCACCAGCCTTTAGCCATAGGCTCTGCAGGGGAAGAGGAAAACCCACAAGATCCCTCTGGCAGACTCATTCCTGCATCCCATAACAAGGGTTTCAGCCTTCTTATAACAGGAAGAGACACTGGAGAAGGAAAGCAGGCCAAAAGCAACATTGATGTTGGAGCAGTAAGTGTCACACTTGGTTTGAAAGGAAATGAAGGTGATGGAAAGGAAATATTCCAAACAGAAAGGGAGAGAGAGAGTAATGTTCTTTGTTGGTTAAAAGGTAAAGAATAAGGTGTGGAAGATGGATAAAAAGATGACATACCTGTGGATAGAAGTTTTATTGTGGATGAAGTTTAGTGTTGATGGACACCAAGTGTGGAAATTTCCCCATATCAAATATATTATTAATTTTAACTCTAGCCCTATGATTCTTCCTCCTTCCATGATTTTGTATGGGATTATACAGACCTTAATCTTGGCGTTAGGTCTTCAAAAAGTACTTCTTCATGCCTGGATAAATCATCTTAGTGCTAAGCAGTAATACAAAATTTACACCTTCCTTTAACTGTGTTTTATCCCCATCTCTCCACCACTGTATTTTGTCAACATTGAGTGATAAATTATTTATCTCCCCCTACCACAGTTACATGAGTATTCTATGCATATAGCCTGTAATTCAGTTGCTTCATATAATTTTTTAAATAAATAAAAAGCTATATTTCCTAGGCCCAGGCAGTTTTCACGGAGTTAACTGTCAGGTGATTTAAGATACTTTAAAGATAAGGTTTGAATCTGGTGGTCATGAGATACTTCACACCACAGAAATAGGAGCAGAAATAGAAAAAAATAGGTGGCTTGTTTTTAAGAGTTTTAAATTTCTTTAGTCGGGTACCATGAATGTGCATCTGAAAAGAACTTTTCCTCTTTGTAATGATGACTGAAGCTGAAGCACATCTTATAGTTCCTTGAAGCAGCCATTGGTACCAAGCTGTCATGGCACTACCTGCAGTCAGACTGAGCAGAATTAAAATGTTAGAACTTCATGTTGCATTTCTCCAGGTGGGGTTTCACCAGAGCACAGTAGATATAATATAATTTCCACCTACACATTTTTATTGACAAAAACAGGGAACAGTTTTCTCCTCGTATTGAAATGAACTTATTTTGTGATTAAGCCAAGCTCAGAGTCATGAGGCTCTGACATGTTAAGGCTTAATACTGAAGTCTGGAGTAATTTTTCCTATTTTGTTTCATGACAATTGTTGAACCAGTGAATGATCTTCAGTGTAATCACACTTGTGTGAATCAGGAGTCTGAGTCAGCAGTTTGACATCTTTGTCATGGCAAAATCTACAGTGCTTCTGGAGACCTGAGAGCTCAGGGAGATCAAATACTTAAAGGGATGTAATTGGAAATAATAGGAAAATTTGGGAAAGGAGATGGGAAATCATGTTTTTTTCTGATACATTGCTTCCCTGCTTATGCATCTCTGTAGATTGTTTTTTGTTTCTTTGTTTTTTTAAACCACATAGAAATTCTTTTTCAGTCGAAACTGTGGATGAGACAGAAAATAACCTGCTCTGTGAAGGTGAACCACTGGCCATAAATGATGTTGTCTGACTTAGAAACTGAGTCTGTGATTACAAGATTGTGTTTACTATGGAGGAGTCAAATTTAAGTTGGTTGTGGCTCTTCACTGGGGATGTCACTCTCCAGAGTGACTTTTACATTTGAGAGATTGACCTGGAAATCTTAAATCTGGCTCCCTCCTCCCTATGAAGTGAATCAAGGAGACACAACTGCCTTTCCGTGCATTCAACACATCACGTGAGGAACTTGAGGTTCAGACAAAGTCATGTAAAAAAATAGTTTGGCAAAATAATTACTGCAGAGAATGTGTCTGGTTGCAGAAACCAGCAAGGATTTGGCAGCTGCAGTACAGTTATTTACACTTCCTTGCCCATTTGCCTGCCACAATCTGCATCTCCTATGGGAGTAAGAATGAAAGGACTTCAGTGTGTCCCCAGTGGATCTTTTGACCACCTAAGACAATAATAGCATGCTGAGGTTTTTTGTCAGAGGAGGGCAGTGGTCAATCCATGTTGATCCTCAGTCCCTCGCTTTTTATGAGAGGTGCTGTCACAGGGCTCAGCTCTAGATAAACACGAGAGAGGAGCTCACAGTCCTACACAGGCAAGGCAAGCAAAGAGTGGGAGAGGAACAGGAGAAATATTGACTGGATTCAGGCAGGCAGGGCACGGGCACCAGGCTGAGACGGGCTCAGAGTCACGTTTCCTGACTTGTCGCAGTCTCTGCCGTCTTCAATGATGTAACACTTCCTGTGGCTCTTTCCAAAAATATTTTCATAAGCTTTGGGTGATGTGCACTCTGCTAAGGAATTGCCTAATACTGTGATCCCATGAGGGTTTGGAGCTTTAATGTTCTAAATCACTCCTAGCTGGATTAATTTCCTCAGATTCATATCACACAGAATCAGCTATTATTGGTTTTATCCTCATTACAGCTTCTACAACTGCACATTCTTACCTGGCTAACAAAATATCAGAGGAGTTTGTTTTATTAGCTTTAGCTAATGGTTGTGTACTGATCCCCAAGTAAGATGATATTACTGCAAAAGTAGAGAGGTTTGTGCTGAGCTGGTTCACATGCACCTGTGTTTTCCCAAGAAATCTTGGAAAGTTTGGTTGTCCCACATTGCTCAGGTTTGGTCACACCATCAGCTTTCTAATTTTTGGCTACTTTTAGTTCCTTGTTCCTACCAAAATGAGGAAATAGATGAACTTTTAGTGTGGAGTTCATCCCACCCAGCGTTCACACCTCAGCTCCTTGTCAGAGACTCCCCTTCCAGCCCGTGTAATCAGAAGCTTTCAGGGGGTGATCAGTCTGACCTATTTTAATTGTCTGATCTAATATTAGATGAATTACACCCTAAAGACACCTGTTTCTGTGTAGAGTGCAAAAGGAGAGTAAATGTAGCTGTCAACATTGCAGCTGTCTGCACTTGATCAGATGAATGCTGCCCTTCAAGCCATGTTTAAACTTATTTATGATGGGATGCATCTGACAGATGATGCATGTCTAGGTGTAACCTGGGTGTGTAGAATCTCTTCATAGTCAGAGCAAATAAATAGACTTTTAGCATGGAATCTATCCCACATAAAGGTAAATATCTGAAGCAGCTTAATTGCACTGTTATTGACTACAGGAGGGAACTCAGGATGACTGGAATTTAATTCTGTGGTTGATAGATGTACCTATAAAGACACATGAGACTTGATCTGGCCCAAAGAAGGACACCTGACCTTTTTTTTGCAGTACAGAGCATCCCACAACACTGTCTGAGACCAGTGGCCATTGAGCATGTTGGATAAACATGTTATTCATTTGTATGTGTAAAGACTGATTCAGGATTCTACCTGGGCACCCACACCAGGAAATTAGGGCTTTTAATCATGCTGTTATCGTCTCTTCTTGTTTGCAGTGCTATTGGTATTAATCCTAAAATGTAGGAAAAAAGAAAAAAAACCTGATAAAATGTAAATCCCCATGCCCCTATTCATAAGATTTGTTTCTCGGAGCCTCCACTCATGGAGAAGGTTGTGAAGTCAGTGTGTTACCAAGTAGAAACACATCTGCACACATTTAATAATTTGCAGGATTTTTCATCCTGGGGCATTATCAACTCAGGCATAAGAATAAAGAATAGGGGAGTGAAGAGTGGGGGAAGAGTAAACCCTTGGCATTAACCAAGGGTCATCACCAGATTGATTCTTCCCTTCATTACATCCAGATTTGTGCAGAAGAAACTGGGGGCAATTCTACCATATAATATGGAGATTATCCCAAATTGCAACTGCATCCAACCATGTGACTGGGACAAACCTGCTGTGCCTTTCTCTCTAGAAGACTGTACCAGACTTACTTAAAGCCAAGGAAATGGACATGCTGTTTCCAGTTATTCTGCTTATGATGATCCCATTAGGATCTGGTTTGGGTTGGCTGTGATGAAAAAAAGGGTATTTATTTTTTTTAAGCAGCTGTAGGCCAAGATTTGATTGCAGCTGGGCCAGTTTATGGCTGCAGATGAGCACTGTGCAAAACCTGGAACCGGGCAGAGAAGGCCAGCTTTGGCTGTGCTGAGCATTAGAGTCTGCAGGAAACCAATAATCAGAAGGGGATAAGCCCACACAACCCAGAGCAAAAGCAGTGATTTGCATGGGAGCCTGCAGGCTGAACCTGCCCTTTGGGTGAGTTACCCCACACCTCACCTCCCCCCAGCTCGGGCATTCCCAGCCCCAGGGTGGCTGGGAGTGCTGCTGAGGCTTCCTGGATGTGCCATCAAAGTGTTCCCCACTTTGAGGTTTCACTGAGTTGGACCAAAGAATGCAAGCAGCTTCTCCAGAGGTGAAGTATCTTTTTGAATCTCATTTTGCTCTGTCTGTGTCTCTGTTTCTCTTCACTGCTGCTGCTCTGATCTTTGTAGCACTCAGTGCCTTGGCTCTGGTCTGACACATGGACAAAAGCTGTAAAAAAGCTCCTGCATTCTCTCAGCATTGCTGGTGCCAGCACAGGGCAAAGGCATTTGTGTCTAAACTTCCACACAAGCCTTCTTTAAAGAACACAGAAAAAAAATTCCCCATCCCTGGAGGTGTTCAAGGCCAGGCTGGATGTGACTTTGAACAACCTGATCTGCTGAAAGGTGTCCCTGCCCATGGTGGGAAATTGGAATGAGATGATTTTTAACGGTCCCTTCCAACCCAAACTGTTGTATGATTCTATGAAAACTGCTGCAGACTGATGCTATTTTAAAAGTTTTTATATTCCACAAGACAACAAATCACAGAACTCTTCTAACAATGATGAGCCTCACTCAGCATAGTGCTATTCCTTGTATTTCTGGTTTTTCCCACAGAGCTATTCATACTTTAAAAATTATTTTCATTATTCATTTTCACTGTAAGATTTTCTTTTGTTTGCAGCATCTCTGTAACAAACATTAGCTAAGATCTGCATTTGTCAGATAATCATAGTCATTGTAAGTAATGTTTAATTGTTGTTTCCAGCCACAGCAAATTAAGTGAAGATACAATATGGAAAGGAGAATTTTCTTATGTATGCTACATAAAAATCAGGGTGGAATTATGATGACTACAGCTAATGGAATAATTCACCACATATAATTTATTCAAATGTAGCCTTTTTTCCTGCTGAGGTAATAGCTCTGAGCTAAATGCAGTTTCCTATGCTGTACTTGTTTGGACAAATATCATTATGAACTTTTTTGCCCTCTGGCTGATTCATGAATAACAAAATTTGAGATGTGTTGGTCAAGCCAGCCACATGGTGCTTTTCATGCCTATTTCATTGAAATATTGCTACAGTGTCTTCCAGTACAAATATCCAGGTGCACACATTTAAGGTCCTGTTCCTCTCGATGCTCTTCCATTCAACCCTGAAATGTCCTATCCTTGCCTGTTTTGGCCTCTGGAGTTCACTCATAGGAATGTCCAGATGGAAGCTGAACCCAGTTCCTCAGAAAAAAATAATAAGGAATGTTCACTTGATTTAAAAAATAATCCAAAACTCAGCAACTTATATATGTGGGAGCTGCCACCCCTCCTCCTTGTCACTGAACCAAAGGATGTGATGTCAAGTCAATCGCCGGTGCCCAAATTTTGCTCCTTACTTTAACAGGAAAGGTGAACTCCATCCTTAATTCATTTTGTTGCGATGGGCATAGTCTGATGTTGTACACACGGACCAGATGGGCTTTAACACCGACCTTTGCCAGGGAGGAATCAATGGTGCTGCAGCTCCTTAACTGTGAAATTTCCAGTCTGAAATCATCCATCACCAGTGTGTTGCAACGCGCGCTGCAGACGGGCCTGGTTCCCTATTGTTGAGGTTGTCTGACACTTCCCATTGCCAGACCCTGCTTTCAGTTGCTCAGAGCTTTGCCAAGCTCTAACCATTTGGATTTAAATTCTTCATGCTGAGTGTGTGCCTCGGGCTGAATTCACTTTAGAAAATGTCAGCCAAAATCAGAAAAAATATGCGTAAAAAAATCTGACAACCTTTATGTGAATGGCTCTTTTGCCCCCTGTACTTTGCAGGAAGGGCTTGGCATCTGGCAAGCAGACTGACCTTTGTGTCAGGGATGAACATGCACTGAAAGTCCCTAGGAAAGCTCACAGAAGCCCAAACTTGCTGAAGTCTCCATCCTTTGGCCAAGCTGCAAGGTGCAAGGCCCAAGTGAGGCTTTGGTGCCACCCACAATGGATGTGCTTTTGTCTGGGAGGCTTCTGCTGCTGCCATGGGGCCCAAGAATGTTCTTCATCATCACCACTGAAAACAAAAGGAAAATCCTAATATCCTGTTAATCCTAATAACTTCAGTCATTCTTGGGTCTGTATGTACCTCATATTTTCTCTATTTCATCTATCCGGAATTTAAGAAGTGCTTGGAAAATGCTCTCAAGCACATGCTGGGATTTTTGGAGTTGTCCTATGCAGGATCAGGAGTTGGATATCAGAGATCCTTGTGGGTCCCTCCCAACTCAGGATGATCTATGACTCTATGACTCTACAATTCTATCATTGTTCTCTCTTCATCCATGTGGCTAAAGAGAAACATTTTTCTTATTTGCAGTATTGATCATTCGAGACGACCCACATCTCACTTCCACCTCTCACTTTATATCTGCATTACTGGATTATTAATCTACAGCTGCTGGCACTCCATTCTGCTCCTTGTGAACTTCGAACTCCTAATAGTCAAGGCTGATGATCTAAGTTCACTCCTGGCAGTGCAATTCAGTTTTCAGTCCTGACAGTGAAACTCAGTGGAGTAGAATCTGCTAATGGGACCCCTGTATTAGTTAGCATAGCACTTCCAAAAATGCTAAAAGTACTGTTCATATTAATTGTCCTGAAGGCACCTGAGGCAAATGGGATAAAGAACAAGAAGTTGTAGTGGTAACCAGCTTAAGTGACCTTCTTGTAGATGGTATTTTGGCTGGAGAAAAGGATGTCATCCTTTTGCCATGTCCAAAATTCTTTTACTCCAGAGGTACCCTTTGATATTCCAGATCATGCATTTCCACATGAAGTTCAGTATCGAGTTCAACCTTTTCACGTAAATCTCTGAGCTGGACAAATTGCAAGTGAAGGAAGTAAAAGACTCCCAGGAATCAGTTGTGAAAGGCTGATGATTACAGCTGAGATTCCTCCTGGATGAGAAAACCATCCCTTGGCTGACGGCGTGGCTGCATCTTGGAACATCAAGCAGGGTCTTTATGTAAATCTGAATGTTCTTTTGCTTGTTCTGCTGCAAAAGCCATTCTCACTGGGACACAGAAGGAAATCCAGTGAGACAAGGTAATAGAGATGGAAGGATGCTAATGGAAAGATTAGGTCTCTGGGCTGTCAGACTTGTCTCTCTTAAGCACATGTTTATGCTTTAAGTTAAATAATACAGCATGTTTATGTATGTGAATATATATATGCTGCATATGTATCTGAATGTATGAATGGCAAGATGCTGCTCTGTGCAAGAAAGTCAAGGCAGAGACGAGTTCCACATTTATATATATTAAATTACATTTCATTACATCTATAATACAATATAAAAGGTTTCTCCCTTTCCCTGGAAAACACAATCTTAACATTCACGAAGTCATGTACAACAAGCCTGTGCACACACAGGATCTTGGAGACCAAGCTGGTTTGGATGCTACTAGAATTTTCTTACCCTGCAGATGGTTTCTGTGACTCCTAGCTCTGGATTAAACATGTCCTTTTCATTGGAATGAATGTTTCCATGCTGAACTCAGGTCCTGCTGAGGACATCAGTGGGTCAGGGTTCCCAGTGCTCCAGGTGCTTGTCCTTTTGTTCCGTGAAAACATTTTTGTATGTTCCTGTCTTTGTACTTAAAAAACAATTAAAACCCCTGAAACAATGAATTGCCTATTCTACTTTACCAAGTCTTTTTTCCCCTGCCCTTTGCTGACCTTGAGATTTCTTCCAGCAACCTGTACTTGGTGCACCATAACTGCACTTAGAGACAGGTCTCTCCATCTGTCTCTCTTTGTGGAATAAGAGTTTATTTACTTATTTGTGTCTGATAACTCTGGGACAGAAACACCTCTGCGTGTTTATTTTCCATGACAGTCTTTGTAGAGCTCTTTGGAGACACCTTATAATCTTTGAACATAATGGAAAGAGAGAGGAAGGAGTTGATTTTGCTTCATCTTCTTCCTCCCACTTTTTTTTTTTTTTCCACGTTGAGGGAAGGAGAGGACACTGAAGGGAGAGTTCATGCCTTCTGCTGAAGCCTTTACCTGAAATGTGCCACATCTGGTGGGTATTTGTGGAAGCAAAGCACGTCAGCAGTTTTCAAGATTACAGTCCTGAGAGGAAATGGCTGAGTTTAGATGTCCTGATTTTATTGTCTATTTTGGATAAGATGATAAATACTGACACCAGAAGCCAGCAAGTCGATTTATTGATTTCACTTCTGCTTGTTGCTCTGTTCAGCCCTTCATGTGTATTTTTGGATGATCAGGGAGAGTTGGAGACAAAAGAGAAATTCCTCCTCTGCTTTTGGCAGAATGGAACTAACTAAAAACCTGCTTGAAAAATATACAGGAAATGTCCAACTCAATATGTGCTTTTTTTAGATTTAGGGATCCCTGTGGTGGTTGCTGCCAGCTGGGGGCAAAAATTGTCTGTTTTGCTGCTTCCTCTGGCAGTGCAATGCACTTCTCACTCCAGCACTGCCCATCCTGTCTCCCTTGCAGCAAACCTTAAACTAAGCTCCATCAGGATAATGATAGGAACTGATAGGTAAAGGGACAATTTTGCTTGACATTTGTATTAACTATAAGTGAATTAATCACAGTCAACTCTGTCCAACAGTGTCAAAGGCTTAAAAAGAAAGACTATAAACTTAATCAGAAAATTATTTACGTCTGAATGATTTCTGCTTTGGTACTGCTGCCATTACTTGTGGTATTACAGTGAGCATATTTTGACTTTCAGAGGTTGCTGGCTGGCTGAGACATGTGGAGATTCGATGTGAGCAGGATAACCCTGGTGGGGACCTATCAATCAGAGCACAGCAAAGCCCAGGAGCTCTAAAAGACATCCAAATTGGCCTGCTCAAGGCCCAGCAGTGTTTTTACGAAGGAAGGTGAAGTTGGGGAGTTTAGAAGAGCCCTGTTTGCTTTTGTATTTGACAAGAAAAATAACTGGGATTGTGCTTGGAAGTGGTGAAAGAAAGCTCCACAGGGATTGTGGGCTCATTCTTGCTGGAGACAAAGTTTTTTTAGAAAAGTGAGGGATGCAATCAAAGTCAGAGGTTGGGTTTGTTCCATTAAAATTGGGTTGCAATCCCTGCTCGCTTGAGGAACTTTATTGATGCGAGCAGTCCCATTGAGAGTATGAGTATTTATGTAGCTGAGAGAAGCTAATGAAATGAACTGAAGTGAAAAAGGGATTGTTCACATGCCCAAGAATTGTATGACAAGGGCCCTAATCCAACCATTGTGGTTTAGGGATTTGCAAAATTACTTATTTTTGCTATTGAATCTGTGTAGGTTTTGCTAACTCTTCACACATTCCAGGCTCTCTCCTGAAATCTACCTTGTTTGCTCTGAATTTCTCAGTCCAGGACAGACATAGCAACGTTCTGACCTAATTCTTCAGATTTTGCAGCTGTGTACTCACTATTTTAAGAGATAAATGAATAACAGTGTCTCCATTCTCTAGTGCAAATTGACCAAAGCCTCATCATGTCAATGAAGTGACATGAAGTTGTGAAAACTAAAAGCCTGGGGCTAAATGTGAGCTGGAGGAAGAAAAAGTAGCCACTGCATCGTACTTCTGAAAGTTATTGTGACCATACAGCATTTTCAGGTAGAAATGGTGATCTAGTTAAAAAAACCCCAAAAATAAACAATGTCTGTGATGAAAGGACTTTGTTGATGTTCACTGGGGTATCACAACACAGATCTTATGGTGCCCAAGGTCATCACATTGTTCAAGCTGCTTTTTCTCAGAAGGGATGTTTTCTGCCTTTTCAGCTATTCATTTTTTTTTTTATCAGAGTTTTATTTTTGAAGGTGTCTGCACTCTTGTTGGCTGCTGGACAGCTGTATCACAAGGATTTCCCTCTGGTATAAAACACAGAGCTCTTCTGTATCAGTGTGGAATGCAGTAGCAAATCACTGTACAGTGGCCCATAAGGATACCAGCTACCCTTATAAACTTTTTATAACTTAGGAAAATAAACATGTGGTTTCAGGGCTCTGCATAGTCAGTACTAGCTGACTTGGAGCTTGCTTTACAAAACTAAGAAAGAAAATATTGGTAGAGCTAATAAATTTCTGAGGGAATCAGCAAATAGTATTCTGAAAGGCCTGAAACATTTGATGGTTTATGGATAACTTTGTATTTTATCTCTCAAAAACATCATCCAAGTTGAGCACTAAAGTGTAGTGTTCTCCATAATAAGTGCTGTGATCTGGGAGCTCCTGTGGGACGCCAGCCTCACGTCAAGTTATCCATGGAAAGACCTGCTAATCCAGGGGATCTGATGTGCTCTCTGCAGGGCCAGCAGATGTGTCTCTCTCACTTAGGGAGAAAATAACTGGTTGTAGCAACAGCAAGAAAGCAACCAGCTCTGTGCAGGTACCTGGTCACATCTTTTTTATTTTAAATAACCTCCTTCCTTTTAAAAAAATTGAGGATGATCAGAATTGAGAGATAGAGCTTGTGATAATGGATACCTTTCCATCAGGCTGTGCTCATTGTTATTTCCCAGCCCCCCACCTCTCTTTAGATGCTGTGTCAGTTCCTCTTACAGGAAAAGGGTGCTCAGGAGGGATCTTGGAAACACAGAGAGCAGAAAAGAGGAGTGTAAGAACTAAGGCCCAGATTCCATGTCACCAACTCCGCAGATTCTAAGAGTAAAACAAATAGAGAAAAAATTAAACAGGTGATCAGATGAATGAGGATATGAGAGGCTCCAGTTCCACCTCCTTTCCAAGGGCTATGAAGTGCCCTTACCAACACAGACACTTGCAGTGCTGGGTGCCAGGTGGGGTTTCAAACCCCGTCTCCCCACTTGGCAGAACTTGCATTTGAAAAACCTGTTATGTCTTCTCTGTTCCGAGCTGCAGCCTTTGCACAGGAAAGGATAAACCATGCTCTGGCTTCTGGGAGCCTTTCCTGGTGATGCCTTCACTCTTTATCTCAGACAAAAACTTGCAGTGTGTCCTGCTGTGGCCAGCCCTGTGAATTGGTGGTGAACTTCATTCAGAAGGAAGAATTTTGCTTTAGGGTGCATGACTGTTCATTGTGTTCATGTGAACTGCTGGCTCTTGGTGGAGTCTCCCTGAAGTCTTTCCATCAACAGTTGTCATGGCTGGACTGCAGGTCAGGGTGCATTTTGGGATCAGTCATCTGAAGGATGTTATGGGTGCAGGTTATGTATTTTTTTCTGCTTTCTGAATCCTTACTCTAGAGCTTCTGAGCCTGAATCTGAACCTTCCATCTTCTTCTGTTTGTGACCTGGTCTTCACACATGAAGCACCATGACATGTCTTGGACAAATTCTGAAACAAGAAATCTGCCTCCTCCCTGCCCATCTGGAAGCCCGAGCCAACCAAAGGCCCAGCCCAGTCCCTTGGACACTCAAACACAGCCGTGTAATACAATCTCTGCTCAGCTGACAGATCTTTCATGGAATCACAGAATGGTTTGGATTGGAAGGGACCTTAAAGATCACCTTGTTCCAACCCCCCTACCATGGGCAGGGGTACCTTCCTCTGGACCAGGTTGCTCCAAGCCCCTTCCAGCCTGGCCTTGAATACTTCCAAGGATGGGTATCTTTCTTGCTCCAGAGGCAAGAATGGCAAGGAACTGAAAAAAGAAAATAATGTTATTTATTCCATCAGATAGGAAACTGAGGCAGAGAAGGATTGAGCGATTTGCATACAGGCAGACTATGGCACAGCCTGGAATAAGTCACAGATGTCCGATTCCCAGTTTAGTGCCTTAACCACAAAATCACTCCATCCTCACGTCAGAACATTCTTTGTCACCACAAGCTGAGGGTCACAAGTGGTGACAGAAGAGCTGGAGGTCACAGGAGTAAGAACATGCATTTAGGTAAATTTGCTTCCTGATACGGCCCTTCAAGATATCAGTGTTTTCACCTGAATGTGAAAGGTTCTGCATTCTCACTGTCAGTCCCTTGGGTCTCTGTATAATTCCTTTGAAAAGCCAAAGCAGGAGAGTTACAAGAAAAATAACATTCATTAAAAAAAGCAATAATAATAGAGCTACAGTACAAGAAGGAGGTGAAATTAAGTCTGGATTTGTAGCCTGCAAATGGCTGTGTGAATGCTAAAACATTAACTCTGTTGTTTAGCTCAGATAAAATTGTTTTGGTGCCAGCAGAAAATACCTTTCTTTGGGAAAGTCTTCTGGGCTCTAATTTGGAAATTCCAAAAGACTCATATGTATCCAGTTGTGCACTTATAAAGAGGTGAGAGACCTGCCAATAAGTGATTTACAGTATGTTTTCCCATGTTTTACATTTTGGTAATTTCATGTTGCAACTCAATACCTAATAATGTAAAATCCAGCTCCTCCAGCTAAGCCAGGAATGAACTCATGGAGGAGTGTCCTGTAGGGAAGGGCACACACTGCACTGCGTGTCCGCGTGCCAGCACCGGAGACGCAGAAACAGCTCCGTGGAGATTTGTCTCGCAAGGCCAACGTCCAGAACCGAAAGGGTTGGCTGAATTCACCTCTTGCTACTGACTGACTGCAATTCCCAAGGCTCAGACATCCCCACGGCGTCTGCTGAGGTCGGGATGCTGCACCCTGGGCTCAGACGTGCTTTCAGATGAAACTACCCGTGAACTACAACTCGAGAGAAACCTGACGGAAAATTGGAGGAATGCACAATTCCTGTGTCAGCATAAGCTGGAGAGGACGGATCCACATCTGAATCATGGGGTGGGATGTGAACTGGCGTCTTGGGCTGAATGTCCCCAAGATGATGGATCTGCCCAGTGGCTTGTGCCTTGCTGTGAGACAGGAGATCCTGTTTCAGGCATGCCTTTGTTTTAAAGGTGCACAAAGTGGCAAAAAAAAAATTTAAGGGCCAGAGAAAATGTGCTCCAGTGGAAGACTTAAAAGAGCTTGGTCTGTTTTGGTGAAAAGCAATGTTGTGGGGTGGTTTGGTTATGCCAGATGAAACATCTTCATCAACAGCAGTAGTAGAGATCTCCTGCTCAACTATAGAGACATAACAAAGGTTGGGAGCAAAAGCAGAACCTGAGCTCAAATCCTGACAAGAAACAAGGGCCACATTTTAACTATAGGGGTGATTAATAATTAGCAACAACTGTGGAGGCAAGTGGGGGATTTTTCATCTCTGGTCTTTTTAATCAGGCTTTGTGTCATCCTGAAAAATTGGTTTACTTGAGCACAAAGCATTGAAGTCACAACAAGAGGAGGGGAGGATCATCTTTGAGAGTCTGTGTTAAGTAAATAGTTTGTTCTGGGCTTAGACTTTGTGGATTTACTCCTCTTTCTGAAGTCCGAGAGATATAAACCAGAAGTTTCTTATCAAAACCTGTATGTGAAGGATGTCATTTCTCCTCCTTTTGTGCTCTCTGATATTCTGAGAGTACCCAAAACTCTCCGCCTCTTCTGTTGTCCAATTTGCCTGATTTTATCCAAAATACTGAGGCCACTGAAGCAGATGACATTTTTGTGACATCAAATACATTGCTATCAGGACAGAACCAAAATGAGAACAACTAGTTTTTTTTTCAAAAATTTCTGAAACATGGCAAAACTTGTGTTCTTTGTAAAAAATTTTTGGCTCCTAGGATAAGAACTGCGTAAGCAGGCTACAGCATTTCAGCAAGGAGAGAAAACCAGATATGGGACATTACTCTCGGTCTGCCACAACCTTATTGCAACATCATCTGTTTGACCAATCCATCCTGGACTGAGAAAAATTCCTCAAAGCACAGGAATTTGCACTAGAACCAGGGTTTCCAGACAGCCTGGGTTTGGCTATAAGGAGAGAAAGAAAATAAGGAAAGACCTGGAGTTCTGAATAAATTTATCATTTAAGGGGCGGGGAAGAAAAATCGTTGTTTGTTTTCAATGGCTGCTAAATATTTTTCTTTATCTGGGAAAATTTCAAACCAACCTCTGGCCTTTCCAGATCCTGACATGGCTTGTGCTCTTGCCATAGTTCTGTCATGCTGGAAGCAGCCATCATATGAATGTAAAATTTGGCTGGCTTTCCCAAGCTGTTGAGTGCTGTAGCCCTCCTGTGTGACAGCACTGTGCCAAGAAGCTGCCCTGGCATTCTGGATGACAAGAGCATTAGTACACACCACTTGTTCATCAGGTTGTGTTTATGTCTCTCAGAGAATATTTTGGGCAGGTTGATATCATTTATCCCTGTTTTGAAGGGGACAAAACCAAATTGCAGTGACTTGTCCAAGGCTGTGTTGCAAATCAGAGAGAATGAGAGACTGAGACTTATCGGTTCCTATATCCAGTAGTTTTTGGCTTAGCCACATCACACAGTCACACAGCTTAGTGTAAACTCTTTAAACTACCACCTTGGTACTTCTGGTTCAGCCTCACAGGGATCTTGCTTTTCCCCATCCCTGTCACCTAGAGAATTCCCCATCCCATTAGACAACAATCTGACATTGCCAAAGAGCTCAAGCCCACGTGACGACTGAACAGAGGTCATTTTGGGATGCATTTATCAGGCAAGGGGGAGTGCTCAGTCTCCAGATCCCTCTATCTCCAGGTCCCTGATTTGGAGCTACAAAGCAGATGAAGACTCTGCTCTGCTGAAGGCTCTGTCTATGCAGTTAAATTAAACAGGTTGGGTTGAATGTGCTTTGCATCCTTATATCCATCCTTTTCCTGCTAAAGACAGTTTAACAGGGTGACAATGGCAAAATTGTTGCTGCCAGTCGCTTGCTCATGGCCAAGAGCTATGTTACCATCCTAAACAATGCAGGTGTTCTTGGCAGGTTTTGTAGCTCATTGTTTTATTGACAATAAACTGTTTTCTTTGTTGGAATACACCTTGCCTGTTTGACTCTCTGAAATAAGGACTGCAGCACTGCCTCCTTCCCATTTTTCCTGTCCTTTCAACTGCCTTGTCAAGCTCTCTGGAGGGAGGGTCTCCCAGCCATCAGGTTCACATGTAACACTCAGCTGTGGTTTCATCTGCGTCCTGTGGCAGGTGCTGTCTGAGGATGTTTCTATGCCAGCAGCAGAACACGAGAAATCGAATTAAGCAGTTCCACCTCGGACTCCAGGAGCTCTCAGTGGAGTTCAGTATCTGGGCAGAGCTTACTCAGCAAGGGAGCTTAAAATTGCTTTTTGGCTAAGAAAGCAAATCCTTCAGCGTCAATCGGAAAATTGTATTTTTGATTTATTTTGTTTAGATAAGGGTTAAGACAACCAATTCAGAGCCCCTTCATGCTGTGATGTGGGTAGAAGTTTGTTCAGCCACTGAGATAGACCAGTTGCTCCCTTCCCTTCCCCTCACCACTTCACCCCCACAACTTGCCCTCACTGTGTTTTTCTGTAACATATGGGCCTAATTCAGGCTGAAGACTAAAAAAAGCTTGCACAGCACTGGTTAAAAATTATGGCTTTTTATAATGAAATCTTTGTCAATGGAAACTTGAAATAGCAGCTTGGCTTGTGACTTATGGGGAGTCTGATGATGGAAATCAATTAATCATCCTGTTTCCCAAAATCTGAACAGGAGGGCACACTTGAATCAGAAAGGGGCTCCAGTTTATGAGCTGCTTGGACAGCTTCAAGACTTTCATTGGAAACCCCAGGAGCGTGAGTGGGAACAAATATGTTCAGACTGAATGTTTTTATTAGGGAAGAAGGACAGCAACAGAGATCCTCTGTTGAGGAACATTTGGTTTTGTTTGGTGGAGCTTTTGTCGCTCAAGAGGTGAGCTCTTTGCAATCTTGAGCAAAAGGGTTTTAATTTTTAATAAAGGCCCACTGGGTAATTTAATTGAGATCTGCTAATTCTTACCAGGGGATAGTCAGCAGGGAGCTGTGCACTGGTTTTACCTGAGCTGGGCCAGCTTGGTGGTTCAGAACACCAAAAGGAGTGGTAAAAACCACGGGATCTCCTTCAGGAGTGTGTGAAACATCACATGTCTGGGACTCTGGCAAGGCACAGGGCAAACTTATGTGAGGTCCAGGTCCAGGCTGGAGTCCACCATTTCAGTACCCTGGGGCCATGATTATGCTGTTCCACATGTGCTTATTAAAAGAAACCAGACCATAATTAGAGCAGTGCATGTAATGGATTCTCTGGTTCAAAGGGTGAACGAGAGTGTTGGGGGGACAATGCCACTGGGTTGGAAAGGACCAAATTTGGAAGGGGGGGGATCTGTCTGGCTCATCTTAAAATAGTTTGCTTGACCTGAAATGACATGTTTTGTCTTTTCTGGAATTGCTTAAACCCCCTTTCTTTATGTATAGGAACAAGGAAAACTTAGTTTAAATAATTTTAAAAATTAAACCATCCACACACCCTAAAACAGCAGAACAAGAAATTATGTAATAGATGCTCCCAGAGGTATTTTATTAACATCCCATTCATATTTCATACTCTGTCTTGACATAGGAAGGGGTACTCACCCATATGATCATGCTGTGAAAGTCCAAACTAATTTGAAGCAAACACATTATTCTCTTCCAGAATATCTGAATTTTTTGAGCTGCTGCAGAGGAGTTTAGCCCCCCCAGCTTTGCCTAAAAGTGGAACTGCTTGCCCCAAGTGCCCCACTTATTTGACAGAAACAAGGGAGGTGACTGGGGCAGTCAAGAGAAGGAAGGGACAAGGAACTAGAGGAGCACTGGAGCAAAGGACGCTGAGGAAATCTCACCATTTGGCACAAGGATGATTTCCTTTGTCATCCAGCTTGCTTCCTGCCAGTGGGTTGACTTTAATGAATAATGGGTGATAATAATTTTGGTTTCTGCCTGGAGTGGAAACAACTGACAAAGCATTTAATGGAAGCTGACAGTTAAGTACCCAGCCACAGCAGTAAAGTGTCAGACAAAGCACATGAAAATAAACAGCCCAAATGAAAGCTATTTCTGAGGAGATTGCTGGCACACTTTCCCAACCCCAGGCAGGTTATCTGAGATGGTAATTGCTGCCAAAATATTCCTCCCCATCCTTTTTTTTCCTTTTTAAATACCTTATGAGACTTACCTCAAGGGACCATAGAGCATATTTATGGATATGCTTAACTTCAAAATAAGCAAAATCAATACCAGAAAAAGCAGAACTGTTTTATAGACCTTATAGTAAGCTTGTTTGCATGTTTAAAAGAGTTAGTTGCCTCATAGCAGCTCATATATAGTATTTGCTTATATATATATGTATTTATGTATTTAAGAGGTAGACACTGGGGTTAGCTAGAGACCTCAAGGAAGCTACAGTGCCCAGTTGTCAGTGCCTTTCTGTAAGAGCCTTGGCCAAAATGTTCTGGGGACATGATGAACTACTCCAGAAGGGTCAGCATGAACTGCACAGCCAAGGTTCCCATCCAGTATTTCTGCACTAAAAACTTGCCATCATGAGCTGTGCTTTTGATGTCTTTTTTTGCCCACTGTGCACGTTAGTTCTGCTTGTGTTGCTTTCAATCTTGCAGAACAGTTAATCAAAGCTGATGCAGGTTATTGAATGTTGCCTCATGTTTAAAAATAGGTTCATTGGCTTTGTGGCCAGCAGGGACTTCTCTGTTTATCTCCTCTGACCTCCTGCATATAACACAAGCATGGGATAAGTACTATTATACGGGAGTTAATGTACACAGTGCCTCCATTTATTAGCTTTCTACCTCATTTATTAGCTTACTTGTGAAAGCAGGTGACCGAGAGTCAGCATTCCTGGTCCCATTCTTGGCCAAAATGGGCTGTAAAATGGTTATAACAATATTTCTCTATCTGTGATGCTTAACTGATTCCTGCACTGAAAAGGCAACAAGCTTGTGGTGACTTAACAGTTACTGAAAAGGATAATCCCGTTACAGCAAAAATAATAATCTAAATACCATAGCCAATCCCCTCCCCAAATCCAGGCTTAAACAAAGATTAAAAAAAAATGCTTGAAATTCTGAAATCTTGCCTGCATTAAACCTTTAAAATGCTGGATTAGGCATTTTCCATTTCCAAGCTCGCCTCAGACACCACGTCCTTGTGCTCCATTGGTGTGATTCATCTGCAGATACTGGGCCTGCATAATTCACCACAGATCTTTACAGTAGATATAATTACAACTAAATCCTTTAGCCTGAGCAGTGTGAAGCCTTCTCCAAGGTGAGCACAAGAGGCAGTGCTGCTCTGGTGTGGTTTGAAAGGTAGTAGGGACATGTTTTGTGTTGTCATCTGAAATGGGAAAACCCAACTGCTGTGGAATGTCTGAAAAGACAGAGAAGAAGAAAATTGTGGCATCTCTGTCTTGAGGGAAGCTGCTGAAAGCAAGAGGTGGGACTTGGTTCCCCAGCAATGTATAAGGCGTCTCTATTTTTCTCATTTGCATTGGAAATGAGTACAAAACATGAAATTGCCGTTCTCTGGGTCGCTGTACAAGTATTGGGGACAAATGGCTCCAGAGCTGTGGGCACTAGAGGAATAATAACTGTGTTTTTATCTCTGTAAACTGATATTCCAGTGTGATGTTCTTGTGTTTTATTGCCTTTACTTTATGATAGGCTGGTCTTTAAAAGCTTCACTTTGAGCTATTTTTGTGGGGAGTTTCCTAAAGGAGAAGGTCTTAATAAACCCAGCCCTGTCCATACCTGATCACCCTCAACTCACTCTGTAGATCCACTGCATACAAAAGACTTTTGCAGGAGTTAAAGCTGGTAAAGATAAAGGTCTGAAAGGACAATAAGATAATTTACCTGAGGTTTGGAATATCTGGAGCCCTTGAATTACATCCAGATCTTCTGCACTGAGCACAATATATTGTGGTCCAGGAAGACATCCTCTTCTGCTTTGAAGACATTAAGAGATGGAGAATCCACCACTTCCCTTTGCTAGTTTGTTCCAGTGGTTAACCACAATCCCTGTTAGAAATTTGTACCTCATTTCTAATTAGAATTTCCCTGTCTTTCAGGTCTTGTTGTGCTTTTCCACTTTCATCTGCAGAGCCTTGTGGTATCTGATCTTTCTTCTCTCAGAGGTATTAATGTGCTACAATCACATCATCTCTTTCAGTCTCCTTGTCACCGAGCTCAGCAGCCTGGGCTCTTGGGGTGGAATTCACTCTGAGTGGACTGGCTCTTTGGTGTCTAATGCTGAAGGCATCTCTGGGTTTGTCTTGGAGTTTCTTCAAAACTCCAGCCACACCTATGCTCAGAAGTGCCTGTTCTGGCACGTGGCACCATGCCAGTGGTGAATTCTGGAGAAGGCCAGCACAGTTAAAGATGAGATTGGTGCCCACCTTTGGCACAGCTGTTTTAAGGGGCAAAGCACATACCATGAAAATGGAAAACCTGGATGCTGTCCTGAGGGGACAAAACCTCATCTCTGTGTCATGGAGATGCATTGGGCTGTGGAGGTGTTGAATAAATTTTCCTCTTTTGAATAACTAACAAGAGGAGCATGGTCTGGCAGAGAGCAATGAGCGCAGACTGTGCTAAGCACATCCTGACACTTCCCCAGGCTGCTCTTCCAAAATCCAACAATTTATGGCTCAAGAGATTACTGTCTTTTTCTTTTTATTAATGCAGATGGGATTCCTTTTCCAGGAATTCGTCCAGTCTCTCCTTGATGTGAATTTTCAGCATCCACAGCATCCTCTTGGCAAGTACTACAGCTTGTGTGTCCCCTGAAAAAAAAACCCAGCAATTTTCTTTTGGACTTGCCAACTGCTAACTTTGATATTCCATCATTTTTGCATTGGAATAGACAGGAAACAATTAATCCCACTCATTTTCTCCACATCATTCTTTTTATAAAACCGTAGAAGTCTCCCCTTTTTGCTTTCTTCACAGACAAGTTTGTCTGTTCCAAAATACTTTGTCATCAGCAAATGTGAACATCTCACTGTTAATTTCAAGATCATTCACAAATCTGTTGCCATTGCATGTCTCCATGGCACTCACTGGTTACCCTCCTCCCAATGAAAATTCCTACAGTTTCTTTGTATCCATTATCCATTCCTCCTACCATTATCCGTACAAGAATCTTTGACTGATTTTTTTCCTAAAAGCCTTGGGCTGAGAAGGGCCTCAGGTTCTCCCTGCTTTGCTGTTGCTTGCCCAGAGCAGAACTGAGCAGTTGTGGATTACATTTGCCCTGGGGGTCTATGCTGAAATGGGAAAGACTTGGCACTTCAGCAGAGCCAAGTGCTTTAATTCCTGATGTCACTGGTAGACCAAGGCAAAAAAGGCCTTGGGACTGGATGACTTTGCAGGTGCTCAGTGGGGACATGTAGCTCTTTCCATCCCAACCACGCACGAAGTTGAAGCCATGATGACATTCACCATCGCTCCCTGCCCAGGAGCAAAACACCTGCAGCTCCTGTAGGCAGTGTCTTAATGAAGCCTTTACCTGGGACAGGAGACAACCCTTATTTGCAAACATGGTCTGTATTCTTTTTTCCTGAGCCTTTGCATTCCCATTCAGCTCGTTTTGAACATCTTCCCTGAAGCTGACCTGATCTGAGTTGTTGGTCATACCCCTGTTTTCTCTTCATTTACCCTCCTTTGATTCTTGAACACATTTTCTCAGTAGTGATGCAAAACTTATTTCCAGAGCTCACAGACAGAAATGCTGAATGCACCAAACCTTGGAGCCCTCCCTTAGAGCCTCAGTGGGTCCCCCCCACACATTGAGGAGTTCCCATTAATGTCCCCTTTCACCCAGCCCCAAATTCACTCTCTTTACACTCCACTGATATTGCACTGTGCTAATCTTAAATCAGGATTTCAGTCCTGTGCCCTCAGGAATACACATACTCTAGCTCTGCTTTGGCACTGATTTATTTCTGCCTATTCCTAATTCTCCTCTCTGCCTCTATTGCCTTAAAGTCTTACAGTTCTTACCCAAAGTCAATATTCTCCTATCCTTCCCCACAGTGGTGACATACACATTGATGAAGCTGGATCTTATTTACACTCACATCCCTTTATAAAGTGTGAGATTTGACATTGATGCCTGCAGGAAGGGTAGTTCATACTACTGAAAAAGCAAAAAAAGGCTGTAGTGTAAATGCACATCAGGTCTTAGAGCTTTTCTGCTTCAGGTTTTATTACAGTCAAGTGAGTCAGAGACGTGGGAACTACTAACTTTTTTCACTGGGGAGCATTGTTAGTGACCTGCACAAGAAGCCAGAATACTGTTATTACTTGAAATGTAAAATTAAAGAAAAAAAAAATTGCTCTCTTTCTCATTTCCCTGAACTGGACCACATGCTTCCCTGGAGGAAAATCAGTGTTGGAAAAAAGGTTGACTGCAAAATTTTCTGTTAATCGGAATATTCCTCTCTTGCTCTGAGCTGCGGGATGCAGGCACAGACCTGTCCTGTGTGCTCTGGAGTGATCTGTGCCAGCTGCAAGGAGGACCCTGCTGGAGATGATGGATGGCCCACCACGTGTCCCTTCCTGCTGTAGGACTGTGCTGGTGGGACAGGGTGCATCAGAGCACAAACTGTGTCCAGGGTCAGCCCAGCACTGCCAGAGGGGTCACACTGACTGGGACCCTGAGGTGCCACCAGTTCCACTGGTGGGGTGTGACCACAGCTCCGACAGCTACTCCTGAACTTTGGGAGCTCTCCTTGATGTTGGTCATGTCGTGGCCTGACAAGCCCTCGCATTCCCAGATTTAAGCCAGATTTCTTCATCAAGTGCAGAGTGCCAAGGACGATCTCACAAGTGTCAATTCTGGTCCTGGCACTCATCCCTGAAGAGATTAAAGCACCTCTGAGAGAGCATCCCTTTCATTTTTGCTCAACCCTTACTTCACGCAGAGGTCTGATATATTCCCCCTCTCCTACTCTCTGTCTCTCTCACCATATGTTAAAGATTTTTGGGAATGTACCTTTTTTTTCAGCATCTTTCTCTTCTAGATTTTAACACAGTCCTGATGCATTTACCATAAATCTCTGAAAATGCAGCAAATCCAGCACAAAACCTGTTGGAAGCAGGAACTCACTGGAAGCAAGTTTTACATTTGTGTACAGTCTTCCTTGTCTGGGCACAAGAGCTGCATCATTAACTGGATTAAGGGGAAATTTCTCTACAACCAATGTCAGCAAAACTCTTGACTGAAGATATTTTTACTCTAACAAGCCCTCAGTGTCTACTGTATTCAGTGTAAAGAAGGATCATGGCAAGGAGAGGAATGGAAGAAATACGTTAATTTGACAAATCTGGAGATTTTCATCTATGGGGAAAAAGGATTTCTATGAAGGTCATAGGAAAAATAGAAAACAATTTTGTGAATGCTTTTGTTTATAGGAAAGTCTTTATCAGCTTTGCACTAGTTCTATCACCTAGCAAATATTTTTCAGCAACTTTGACCAATTTGCAGTTTTCTTTTTAAATCTCACATTTCCCCTTTACAAGTCTCTGCCCTTTGATTCTGAAATCCACAATATTTTGTCACTTTTTCTGTTGTGTCCTGTGGAGTGATTGGTGCATGTTGTGGCCGCAGGACAAGAGAAATCCTAACACAAGTTGAGCATAGGAATGTGTCTTGCAAATGTTGCTGGTAATGAGAGGTGTGGGGGAGGAGGACATCAGAGTTAGCACCCTAATAACTCCTTTTTTTTCTGGTTTTGGTCCAGAACAGTGTCCATAGAGCCCCATTGTCCTGTTAATCCAGAGCACAAGAGAGACAGAACTGGGCAGCGAGACAGAGCATTCACTTCAGTTCTTTCTCTGCACAATTTCCAGTTCTTTGCACTCTTCCAAGGAAGTCTGCCTAGCAGGCATGCTTAGTCAGGCAGGAATACACACAGATTTCTACTATGAGATAATGAGGTTTTCTGGTTTGTTCTCTGTTCTCTCTCTAATAATCCATTGTCTTTTATCAGCCTCTTTGATGATTGTTGAGAACTGGGTTAATGTTTTCAGAGTATTAGCCACAAACCCCATTTTCCCTGTGAACAGTCATAGCTAATTAAGAATATTGTGACATATGTATAATTAGGGTTATTTTTAACTTTGCATCTATCAACACTGAATTTCTTTCAGTGCCATGATATCTCATCAACAACGAGTATCACTCAGTGTCATGAGATCCTAATGAGATCCTATAATCTCCAACCTCTGTTATTTCATGAGTCACCGTTTCCCAGATCTCATGAATATGTTGAACAACACTCATCTGCGTGGAACTTCATGTGACCTCTCTCTATTACATAAACTGACTCTCAGTTCTGTTTTTACTCAGTTGTTAAGATGAGAGCTCAGTTTCCTTCTTAGGCCTTTTGTAATGTGAATACACTGAATTAACCAATCTTAATATCACACTGTTTCCTTCAGAATGCTCATCAAGATACATAAAATATGAATATCTGCATTCTAATATATCCTTATGAATATCTGCATTCAGCCTCATGGGTGGGAAATTATGAGAAGAAGGAAATTGTAAGAAAGAAATCCTACATTTCTCAACATATCCCTCTTACTCGCGACTTTGGGGTCAGTGCAAGCACCTTCTTACCAAGTAGACTTGGGCATCACAGCTTAAACCTGTTAAAATTAGAGGTGTGACAGTGTGAAGTTAAAAAGTAAAAACAGTATATTAAAAAATAGAAAAGTAGAAAATCTCTTTAAAATGAAGACATAACAAAAATAGACAGTGCTTCAATACACTGATTTTTCAGAAGAGAAAATTTCTGGGCAGATAATGCAAAAGTAAAACAAAAGGTTGGTCTTGGGTGTTATTTCAGAAAGTGGATGTCAGGCTGTATCCTGGCTGGACTCTCCTGTTAAAAAGCAGCCTCTTGTTAGCACAGCACTAAGAGTGATTGCACAGCCAAAGCTGAGGCACAGAGCTGCCGTGCATAAATTATTTCTTTTAATATGTCACTGGAATTCCTAGAGGAAAACAGCTCCTTTTTAGAAATAATTTTATTTAATTCTGTTTCTCATTTATTTCTAGAAGCTCTGGTTATGCAACAGAGTGGTGCAGAGTGGAGAGGGACTCTCTTACCCTCAGCCCAGACTAATCCAAGTGCTGAGCTCTTCCTCTTTCCAGAAACACTAGAGGAGTTTCTATTCTCTTTTGTGCAGTCAGTGAATTCTCCGTGGGGATCTCCATCTATCTGGCAGGTCACATTACAGCTCTGCTCTGTAACTGATCTGCCCTTTGGTTTCCACAGAAGAAGTGTTGTTGATGAATGACTGCACATGGCGCTGAGAATTATGTTGCAGAGTTGTTACTTTTCAACTAGGGAGCTTTCCTGGGAACTTTCCATGATGTGCTGGACAGCTAAAGAGCTTTGGACAATGTGTAGGATACAGCTGCCATAACTCATTGTGACCAATGAACAGAGAGAGCAGAATGGATAGAGAAGCTGAGGATCAAAGATGCCGGCAGGACAGGCATATCTGTGATTGGTGATGAATTTTACTGCATTAGGGAAAGCTGGCTGACTTCAAAAGATGCTAAACCTGCTGGCAAGGCATAGCAATAACCCCTGAAGTCAGCGTGCTATGACAACTGCAGTTTCCCTCAACATGAGACAGCACTGAGTGCACTGCCAAATGTCAGCTAAACAGATTTATTTTCTCTGAGACCACTTTTTCTTGCCCTTGAAGCCTTCCCTGTGCTTTCCTCTGAGGTATAGTTATAAGCAGAGTTGGTAGCATTGCCCTAGAGTAGGTCCATATTACTGCTGGGCAGAAAATAATTTTGCTGTTTTGTTACAATATTTGACATTCTCCAGTACAGCACCCTAACAAAGATACAAACACCCAGGATTTTAATAAAAACTCCTAAACCTTGCGAAAATAAACCTTGTATTTTCATAGAATCATGGAATGGCTTCACTTGGAAGGGACCTTAAAGATCATCTTGTTCCAACTTCCCTGCCTTGTGCAGGGACACCTTCCACTGCTCCAGGTCGCTCCAAGCCCTGTCCAACCTGACCTGGAACACTTCCAGGGATGGGACAGCCAACAGCTTCTCTGGACAAAAATTTTAAAGGTTGATTTGCACTAAATTAAATATTTGATGTCACTAATTAGAAATCTTAATTTATTTTATTTTTAACAATTTTCAATTATTTTTTATCTCTACTTAATCTAATTTTCTCAAAACAACCTCCTTAATTTTTCTCTAATGTCCCAATACAGCACTTCAGTAATTTCTTCTTTCGACATATGTTGAGTCAGGAGATTGACTGAAACCAATGTTTTCCCGTAGTGTTTTGGTTACTAGGAATTGTGTTTTTGCTATGAAAAATTATTTAAAAATTTCCAACCAACTATAGTATTTATGAAAAATGATTCAAAATTATTCACAGCAGTGTCCTGTGAATTCTTAAAGCAAAGATAGCACCAACAGCTGTTAAACACTGCAGATAAGAGCTGGAGGATGAAATGAAATGCCCAGTATTCTCGATATTCAATTTAGTCACACAAAGCTTTGTGAAAAATGAGGATATTGGAAAAGATGATCAGTAGCTTTTCAGTAGATTGTAGTAAGATGAGAACATCATCCATGGAGACATGGCTGGATCCGGTCTTTGGGATACTGATTGTCTCCAGTCCTCTGGAAAAATCCTGTGGAGGATGATGAGGATACAGCCCTTTTTAGCAAAATAGGAAGGGAGGAAGGTTTCCCACCCTGCTGAAATGGCTTAGGAGGAGTGTTAACCCCAGAAGGGTAACCGACCTTGGCTCTGATTCCCAGCTTCCATAAACTGCAAGGATGAATATTAGATTTTGAGCTTGGATTCAGACAGTTTCAAGAGAAATTATCCATCCATGCTCTGTAACTCAGTTATGAACTGGTCTTCAAACTCTCCTTGCATTAAGGTCTGGGGTTTTTATTTATTTGGATTTCAAAGTCCATTTCTGCTGTTGCTGTCTTGCCTTTGCCTCACACTGCAAGCATCCAAGAAGCCTGGAGGTGCTGGGAAAAGGGGGTTCATCCAAAATCTTCTTTATTTAAGACAGGAAGCGTGCAAGTGGAGGATCTATTAATGCAGCATTTATTAATACCCTTCTCACACACAGGAACCAAAAATCACAAGGCTTGCTTGGAAGCTGGGACTCTCTCACAGGAATGGAAATAAGTTTCCAGCTAAGTGCAGGTGCCTGCCATATGAGCAGAACAAATCCTGTGACCACGAGGAGCAATTTGATGACTGCTGTGTGCTCTGTGCCCAGAGTAGATTCATGTCAAGGTGACACTTCCCTGGCTCGGGTCTCCCCTTGTCTCTTACCAAAGACCTGTAGATATTTTACTCCTTTTCTTGCTTTTTAGTGCCTGATAGATGTTGTTTCTAAACACTTTTGCAGGTGGTTACTCTGGGGAATTGGTAAGCTTCTTATTCACACCTTTCTGTCCAGTCCTTCTTGACTTGCATAATTCATTAATCCAGAGGAAACGAGGGATCTCACAAAGCCCTGGCCAGCCCCAGAGGGGCTTTTCAATGGTTTAATTTAATGATGGTTGTGGGAAATGTCTGTGTAGCTGTTAAGGATTTTGAGTCCCCTCCCATTCTTTCCCCTGTTAATAGGTGGTTGTGCCACTGAGAGTTCCCCAGGAGGCCCTTAACGTGAAGTATGAGTGTTGTTGCCTGTTGACATGCTGGCTAACAAGGATGAGACATCAGACTTAAAATCCCAGGAGTGCCCAAATGTTTGTGGTTTTCGAGTACTATAAATTTTGCTTTCTAGCCCAGGTGAGGTTTGAACCCCTACCTGGAAACACTCATGTCCCAGGTGTCCCTTTTTGGTAGTGGGGCCACTGGTAAAGGAAAATGCAGATGTGAAAGAGGCTCTGAAGCCTTCAGACCTGCCAAGCTCCAGCTGGTTTCCCAACACCTCCCCAAAGTGGACGTGTGGAGTCAAGATATGAATGAAGGAGCAGAGCTTTCTGGCTAAATGACACAGGTCCAGTGATGCTGCTCCAAGCCATGACATCAAATTCTTGGGCAACACCCACACTTTGCACGTTGCAAAGGAGCATTCCCAGGTGCTTTTATTTGCTTTTGGTCCTCAGACTGGTCCCTTGCACACTTTTGGCCTCGGCTCTCTCACATCCGTCCAAACAGTTTCCAGGCACCGTTCGGCAACCGGCACAGCCAGGGACCATTCCCAGTTGGCAGCTTGGATACAGCTGCTCTGTTTTGGAAAGTGGGAGAGTTTAATGAATGGATGCAGGCATTTCTGTGCCAGTTGGCCTCAGGGCCAGAGAATGGTCCAGGCCACGTTTAATTTTCTAAAAGAGACACAGCCTCAGGTCTCCTTATCTTTGCCATTAACTTCCTGGGTAGTGAGGGCTTGGCTGTTTACCTATAAAAACGGCTTTGTGAAAATGGAGCGTGCATGAAAGAATGGTTTCAAAGTCTATTTATTATGAATATGGTTCTTTTTAACCTTACAAGTCATTCACAAACTGATTTTGGCTTCCTTGGACAGAGTTAGTGTTCAGAGACATTCACTGATCATTTACAGCAAGAAACATTCAGCCTCCGGTTTGTTTTCTTTGCTTCCTTTTTGCAGTGGGGACCGGCCAGCTGAGAGATCTGCTTTTGTTTTTCCTATCCTTGATTTGATGATTGAAGCTTTTCAAACAGAACTACAACACACGGCAAGCATCTACCATGAATTTCTAGATAAATAAACACTTGGGCTGAGGTTATTTTGAAGAACAGCAGCATCAGTGCCTCCAAATGGCAAATAATAGAGTGAGCCAAGCCCAGCCATTTTTTTTCAGGACTTGGAGAACTTCTATCCTTCCTGTTAACCTGTGCCTCTCTGTTTCGTGTTTTTTTCTTGCCATGAAACACTGGGAAAAGTGAAACACTTGCTCCTGAAGCACTGGGAAAGACACAGTTAGGGCTGGCTAAGGGTCAGTCCAGGTCCACCCTGAGGGAAAGGAGACTCTTCCCATTGCCACGTTGCCCAGAAGTGGGGTGAGGATCACTCCAGGTCTGGCTGCTCATGGGCTGTGGGCTCATGGGAGGTCATCCCCTTGCAGGGGTGTCCACGCCAGGTGACTGCTCAGCCTTTCCCAGCTGGGGATGGCTCAGGAGACGTGCCGGAGGCAGGCTTGCACTGCCTAAGCATAGCTCTTGGCTCCATTGCTTGCTCATCTGTGGCTTTGCCTTCGCTCACTTGTTTCCTCAGATGAGTTCCTCTGCCTGCTTATTTGTGTTAGGAAAATTATCGTTCTTGTATTTCGGTCTGTGTCGCTTCCTCTGGGCCTGTTTTGTTATTGCACAGAGGGATGTCTCTAATGAAGTGGACGGAAGGAGGAGGACTCGGGGCTTATTTTTATCCTATACATAGGAAGTTGGCCAGAACAGGGAAAAACAGAGCAGAAAGCCCTCAGAGCATTCCCACCCCTCGGGGCTGGAGACAGCGATCTCCACAGACCTTGCTCAAATGTTCCACCGCTGCCCAGGGGAACTTTCTCCGCAGTTTTGCTTGTTTGTTTTTGAAAGGAAAAGCGTGTGTTGCTTCCTGCCACAAGGCTGGGGCTTGCTGCCCTGCCATTGCTGCCATCCAAGCTTCTTTTATTAATGAATAAAACCTCAGACCACCATACTGACTAAAAAAAAAAACGGGATTTGTATATGTCTGTTGGTAGTGTGACAGCACCTGGGGCCCTGATGGGCCTGGCACTGACATCACACTTCTGTAAAGATGTGAGGGCTGGTCTGAGGAGCCTCAAACCCAAACCAAACAGACAGGATCAGGGAAGCAACACAGGGCAGAAATGGAGAAAAAAATAGTGGTTACGTTGGTACCGTGGAGAAGGGAAGGCAACGGATTAACCCAGACCTTGTGGTTTTTTTAGTTTCATAGGGCAGGGAGATGGCTTTAAGTTGAAGGATGGTGGGTTTAGGTTTGATATTAGGAAGAAATTCTTCCAGGGTGAGGCCCTGGAACAGGTTGCCCAGAGAAGCTGTGGCTTTCCCAGCCATGGAAATGTTCAAGGCCACGTTGGATGGGGCTTGAAACAACCTGGTCTGGTGGAAGGCGTCCCTGCCAAACCCAGGGGGGTTGGAACAAGATGACGTTTAAGGTCCCTTCCAACCCAAACCATTCTGAGATTCTATGCTTCTATGATTTTATGATTCTATGATTTTACAACCAGCATCTCATTAGATCATGCCGTTATCCTAGAAATTTTGGGGAAACTGAGGCATGTGTTTTAAGGCAAGATATTTGCCTCGCATTCACGTTTTCTTTGTCCCATTTAATCCCCTTTCCAGAAGACTTCAGGCTGTCTCTTTGCAGGCTTTTTTTTTCCAGTGGTGGTGTCCAAGGAGGGGAGCACCAGAGCAGACAGTTGGAACCCTCCCACGCAACTTCCCTGGCGCAGAGCAGCACAGCCACGGAGCATCTCCCTCCTCTGCTGCTGCTCCTGTCACACAGCTGGGCTTCAAAAGAGGATGCTCCTCTCCCACGTGCTTCAAAGGGAAACCAGGAGCCACAGAACAATTACTCCCACTCACAAGGCGAGGGGAAATCCTCTTCTAACAGGGGATCATCCTGTTGCAACGAGGATGTCTGGTGATTTACGACATGCTGCTTTAAACTCTCTTTCCCCTCCGAAGAAACACAGGAGACAGCAAAGCTGGAGGGAGATAGGAGAGAGAGCTGACATTGGCAATGCTTGAAATATAGTGTGAGAGCTGGGAAAACCCTTCCTTGCTGTCCTCATTAGCATGACTTAATTAATACTCTTATCAAGCAGAGGTTGCCATGCAGGAGGGATGTGCAGCTGGAAATCAAAGCTTTAATAAATAGATATTTTAAGACCAAAAAGCACCACTGTAATTTTGTCTGGCTTCCTGTGTAATTGATGCCAGAAACAGACCTTTTCACCTGGGAAAAAAAAAAGTGGATTTAATAGGAAGATATTAGTATTATGATATGTTTGGGTAATAATTTTAATGAGAAAAATTTGAGCAGTTTATTTTTCAAAAATCCAACTTATCTGTACTTGATTGGCTTTCATTTTCATTTTCTGCTCTAAGTGCTCTGTAAATCCCAAAGATTGCATTTTCTGTAGGGCTTATGCATCCATTTTCTTAGTCTTTTTTTCTGTCATTGAATCAAAATTTAAAAAGAATATTCTTAACCTGGGGAAAAGAAAATTTTGCTTTTTTAGCATTTCACATTAAATACTGCAAAAATTAATATCTGTGCAATCAGTTCTGTTATTGTCTCTGACATTTTTATAGATATCCCTTCTCATTTCATTTGTGTTAGCCTTGGCCTGGGTCTTAGAAGTGGTGGCACCTCTCAATCTCAGGAATATTTTGGTATCTTGAGGTCTGATGTGGCAGTAAGGGAGGTTCTCCTCACAGGAATCAAGAATAAACAGAATAAACTCTGTCATCCATGGAAACTGAGTGGCAGGACAGCTCGTGTCAGGAGCCAGAAATAGAAAAACAATGATCCATTTATACCAGGTGTGAAGTAGAGAAGAGAAATCCACCTGAGAACCCACAGAGAAGCAAAAGACAAAGAAGATACAGACCATGGTGTGGGCAGTGCAGGGTAGGGCTGCCCAGGGGGGCGAGTCAGAAGCAGGACAGATTATCCAAATTTCTATCATACATGGAGCAACTCATCCAAATGTGAGCTTGCCCACATCCAGATTATATTACTCCATGCTCATTCATATTCCAGATATTTCTAAGAAAGCATCACAGCCTGTGAGAGCTCAAGCTCATTCAAAATATAGAGAAAATGATTTTATTCCAGACTGAGTCTATCAATCTCAAAGGATTTTACTCCAGCACCAGTGAGATTTGAATTTGCACCAGAATGTTAAGCACAGGCCATTAACAGGACAGATTTCTCAATGCTAAAGGGAGAGAGAGAGTAACTGTGAATTATAAAGCCAGATCCTTACTGGAGGCTATAAATTTGGATAAACCTCCTCCCCCAGTGATCTGGATTCTCACATGCTGTCTCATCAGGCTGTTTCCCTCTTACTTGTGAAATATATTACAGTAGCCAAATTACCAGGGGATGAATGACCTCAATAAATTCAGTCATTCTGCTCTAACAGAAGATACCATGCTGTGGAGAACAGACTGAGAATGTTTTTTTTCTCTCCAGACTTGCAATTGTTCCCATTGTGTGTCAATTTTATTGGCAGGTATTTTTTTTTTCTCACTTGGTTGGCCCCAGTTTGAATTTTTGCATTCTGCTTTCCCCTGTAAATGCCTTTTCCAATCACTCTATTTTAGCTCATATCAATGAAGTCTGTATGGGGGAAGAGAATAAAGCAGGACAGGTCCTCAGCTGGTTTATATCTGCCTTGCTCAATGCATTCCAGGAACCTCTCTGCTGCTCTGCCCAGCTCAGTGCTGTGAACACTGGATACAATCCTTACCTTATATTTTTGTAGACAGACTTGCTAAGCTGTTTGTGCTTGGGAGAATTTCCCCTGTAAGTTATTAGAGGAATGGCTGAATTTAAATGTTCCTTTTTCTTTCTTTCTTCCCCCCCCCCGCCCCCGCCAAGAGAATCATGAAATCATAGAATGGTTTGCATTTGAAGGAACCTCAAACATCACCTAGTTCCAACCCCCCTGCCATGGGCAGGGATGCCTTTCACTAGAGATGTCCAATCTGAAAAAAATAAATATTTATTTCTGGGGAAAAAGTTTTAGGCAGATTCCAAATCAGCC